>JAODAL010022585.1:0-64384 GCA_025379985.1 Phyllomedusa bahiana
TGTTTGCCAGGGGCCCCCCCTTTTAACCGGGCCCCCCTTTTAGCCGGGCCCCCCTTTAGTCAGGGAAACCCCCCTTGTAGCCCGGGACCACCTTTAGGGCGGGCCCCCCCTTGTAGCCCGGGGGCCCCCCTTTACCAGGCCCCCCCCTTGTAGCAGGGGCCCCCCCCCTTTTAGCCAAAGGGGCCCCCCTTGTAGCCAAAGGGCCCCCCGGGAGGTAGTTTTTAAAAAAAAACCAACAAACCCACTTACCTGGCCCCCGTTACTGCCGCCCCGCATAGGCGGGCCCGGGAAGTGACGTCACTGGCCGGCCCCACGTTTAGCAGTGGGGGGCCAGGGGCCCAGCAAGGGTTTTTTGGCCCGCATCTTTGCTGCCAGGGAGATCAGCGGGGGCCAGCGGGTTGTGGGCCTGTGCCCCCCCGCTGAACGCGCAAACCCCGGGGGGTCGGGGGCCCTTAGTCCCCCCAAAACCCCCGGGGCCGGTTCTGGGGCTCGGGACGGGGTCCCCCGGGGGGCCAGGGGACCCGGGGGATGCGCGGCCGGGGCCCCCGGGGGGGGCGCGGCACTGCCTCCGGGGCCCACAGGGCTCGGGGGGGCCCACCCGGGGGGTTCCCCCGGGCCCCCGGCGGCCCATTTCCCAAACCCGGTCCCCCGAATAAATTCAGGTTTAAACCCTATATACCGGAATTTAAATTTTGGAGGGTTCCTTTTTGCCCAGATTACAAACAGGTTTTCCCCTTTCTAACCCGAATAATTTGGATATCCTTCTACCCCCAGGAAAACTTTAGGATATCCCCCTCTATCAGAATACATTTAGGAAAATCCCCTCTCTACTAGAATAAATCAGGATATCCATCTCTACCCGAATAGTCAGGTTAAACCCTCTCTACCCGGGAAAACCGGTTTAGGATATCCCTCTATTTCCGAATACATCAGGTTTCCTTTTCTATCAGAATACATCAAGGTTTCCCTCTTCTAAAACCGATTAAATCCCGGGAAAATCTCTCTCTACCAGAAAAACATTTAAAGGTTTTTCCCTATTACCCCGAAAATCAGGGTATCCCTTGGTACCAGAATTAATTTTGGTTTTCCCTTTACCAGAATAAATCAGGGGGTTTCCCTCTCTACCAGAATAAGTCAGGATATTTCTCTACCCGAAAAACTTAAAGGGTATCCCCTTTTCTACCCGAATATATCAGGAAAATCCCCTCTGTACCAGAATACATCAGGATATCCCTATCTACCAAAAATATCATCAGGATTTTTCCCTCTGGGAAACCGAATTTCTCCCCCCCTATCCCCCACTACCAGAAAAACAATTTAGGATATCCCCCTCTACCAGAAAACATTTAGGATTCCCCCTCTACCCGAATAACCCTCAGGATATCCCTTTACCCGGAAAACGTCCGGATTCCCCCACTAAACCCGAATTTCATAAAGGGTTTTTCCCTATCTTTCCAGGGAAAACTTAAGGGGTTATCCCTTCTACAGAATTTTTTCAGGATATCCTCACTTCCAGAATAAAACCGGGTTTCCCCCTTACCCGGGAAAACATTTAGGGTTTTCCCTCTTTTACCAGAATAGTCAGGGGTTCCCTCTCTACCAGGGGGAAAACGTCAGGATATCCCTCTCTACCAGAATTTCTCCCGGATATCCCCCTCTACCAAAAATACATCAGGAAAATCCCCCTGTAACCCGAATACATCAGGAAATCCCTCTGTACCAAAAATAAAAATCAGGATAAACCCCTTTTACCGAATTTCCCTCAGGTTTCCCTTCTTACCCGATTTCATCAGGGTATCCCTCTTACCCGAATTTCATCAGGATATTCCCCTTTTCTACCCAGAATACATAGGATATCCTTTTCTACCCCGAATTTTTCGGAAATCCCTCTCTACCCGAATCAAGGGGTATCCCTCTCTACCCGAATAAATCAAAGGGTTTTTACTCTCTACCAGAATAATTTACGGATATCCCTCTGTTTTTTTTTCCCCCGAATAACCTTTAGGATTTCCTCCTCCAAAAAATAATTTTAGGTTTCCCTTTTACCAGAATACATCAGGATTTTCCCCTTTTTACCCGAATACATTTAGGAAAATCCATCTCTACCAATTTCTCAGGGGGGGTTTTCTCTCTGTACCCGAATACCTAGGATAAACCAAAAATTCTACCAGAATTCATCCCCGGGGTATCCCCTCTGTACCAGAAAACATCAGGATAAACCCTCTTTTACCAAAAATACATTTAGGAAAATTTTTTCTGTACCAGAATTTTCGTAGGAAAAACCCTAGTTCCCCGAAAAACTTCCCGGGTATCCCTAAAATACCAGAATAATTTTTGGGAGATTCCTTTTTTCCAAAAATAATTTAGGATAGCCAAGTCAAGTTTGCCGTTATTAAACCAGTCAATTGCATTATTTTTGACCACCAGGAAAAATCCGAGTAAATGTGTTTTGCAGCATGGACGCAGGTAGTGGGCTGGGGAAAGACTCAATAAGGGGCTTTGGTAGGTTGTCACAGTATCTGGGCCTTTCTGGCTCTTTCCCCAAAACTGTTTTTGGGGTGGGTGAGGGAAAAATCCATAGAGCGAATATGATGATAAAGGTTTGGTTTTCCCCCCCGATGATCAAATTGGGGTTTAAGTTTGGGAAATGTTGGGAAAAATCCCCTCCAAACCCCGGGAAAAACAATTTAGCTTTTTTTAGTTGTATGTTTAAACTGCATGGATGGGAAAAAAAAAAAATTTTTTTTTAATTTTTTTAAAAAAATTTTTTTTTGGTTTTTAAAAGTGCCTTCCCATGGAAAGGGGTGGCCCAGTTTAAAAGCCACGAAAAATTCCCCAAAACCATAATACTGCCATTACCCGTTTGTGTTTTCCCGCAGGGGTTTGGGGGTGTTTGTTCTTTTTAAAATTTGTCACCCGACAAAATTTAAAATCCAAACCCTTCAATGAAAGTAGGAAAAAATAGTCATCAGAGAAGAAAATCAGCAAAAAATAACGGAGATCCCATTCCCAAAACGCGTGACAATTAAAGCCTTTTCAGCCGTTGCAAATTGGTTAGTAGGGTGCTTGTGACATCCATCGGGGCCTGGGCCCCCCTTTCACAGTAGGATTCATTGGGAAATCTTGCTTTAACCCCGTTGGGTTTTTTTTTTCCCTTTTTGCGGTTCCCTATTTGGGGGGGGGGCTTCTTCACTGTAGTGTTGCGTCTACTTTGGGACCTTTTATAGCCCAAAAAATTTTCCCTTAAAATTTGTGGCATTGGATGTTCCCCAGTTTTAAAAAAATTTTTTTTGCAAAATTTGGGGCCCTTTGTTTCCCCCTCAAAGATACCTTTTCCCCCCGCGCTTTCCAAAAAATTTAACAAAACTGTGCAAATTTAGAAATTTCCCCCACCTTGCCCAAAAGCCAAAAACCCCCTTTTTCAACATAAACCGTGTGCAGACAGCCTTTTCCCCCATGGCCTTTTTAACCCCCCAACCCCCGCCCCAACACATGACTTTCTTCATGAGCTACTTGCTGCTGATGGGAAAAAAATTGGGTGGTCATTAAAAAAGTGAATTTTTACAGTGTATAAAAGTACAATTTTGTGGGGTTAAAAATAAAAAGGTTTTAAAACCCCCGTTAAATTTTAATTAAAATTTTTCTGTTGAAAAACATAATACTTACCCTAGTCAAAAATTTTATTAAATAAACTGTAGCCCAGTTAAAGGGTATGTCTACATGCATTGGGGCAAAAAAAAGGGCCTGAAAAAAGAATTACTAAAAACGTTCCCCGAAATAGTTTTCTTTTCACCTGCCTGTCAAACAGCTGAAACAAAATCCCGTTTTTTGGGGCGTTTTTTTCCTTTTTTTTGGGGCGTTTTTTTTAAGCGTCTTTTCTTCCGCTTTTCTTTTTTTTATGCACCCAATTTTTTGCCATTGGAAGTAAGCTACACCTCCGGTGGAGTTAACATGTTAAGTAGTTCATTCCTTTAGTCACTTTTTGCCAAATTTTGAGACATTGTCCTTTTTTGTGCTGGGTTTTTCTGCCCTGTTAAATGCCCTTTTTTAAATTTTGACCAGATTCTTGCACCCAAAATCCAAAAAAAACCCCATTATCTTTTGCATACAGCAAGATAACTGTATTAGCGTCAAAAATTTTGTAAAAAAAAAATTTTTTTTAGTGCCAAAAAAAAAGTAAAAAAACGGTTTTTGGGTCAAAATTTGGGAAAAAAAAATATTTTTGTCCGTAGAAGGGGATAAAGTTATTAGCGCCAAAATCTGTAAAAAAAATTTTTTTTGTGCCCCCAAAAAAAAAGTTAAAAAAAAAAAGGGTTTTTGCGGCAAAATCCGTTTTTAAAAAAAGTATTTTTGGCGTCAGAGGCGAAATGCAAAATTTTTTTTTCATTTTTTTTTAACGGGAAAATCTGTAAAAAAAATTATTTTTTTTTCCCAAAAAAAAAGTTCAAAAACGGGATTCTTGGCCCAAAAACCGTCAAAAAATGTTTTTTTTTTGGAAACAGAAGGGAAGTAACCCTTATTAGCTCCCAAAATCTTTTTTAAAAAAAAAAAATTTTAGTGCCAAAAAACGTGAAAAAAAAGGATTTTTGCGGCCCAAAAACCGTAAAAAAACTTATTTTGGGTTAGAAACGAGATAAAGTTAATTTAGCGGCAAAAAACTGTAAAAAAAATTTTTTAGTGCCAAAAAACGTTTAAAAAAAAAAGGGGTTTTTTGCGGCAAAAAATCGGGAAAAAAACGTATTTTTGGGCGTTTTTAAAACGGAAGGGTAACGTTATTAAACTCCAAAATCTGTAAAAAAAAAATTATTTTAGTGCCAAAAAAACGGGGAAAAAAAGGATTCTTGCGCCAAATTTGTAAAAAAAACTTATTTTTGGCGTCTTGGGGGAGATAACGTTAAATTTGCCCGGCAAAAAACTTTTAAAAAAAAAAATTTTTTTTGTGCCCAAAAAAAAGGGAAAAAAAAGTTTTTTTGACGCCAAAAAACCCTTAAAAAAAACCCTTTTTTTTGTCGTCCCGAACGAATAACGTTATTAGCGCCAAAAAAACTGTAAAAAAAATTATTTTAGTGCCAAAAAAAAGTAAAAAAACGGGGTTTTTGCCGGGCAAATCCGGGAAAAAAAAGTTTTTTTTGGTTCCCGAGGGGAAGATAGCATTATTGCGGCCAAAATCTGAAAAAAAAAAAAATTTTTGTGCCAAAAAACGTACAAAAACGGATTTTTCGCCAAAAATCCGTCAAAAATGTATTTTTGGAAAACAGAAACGAGATAACGTTATTAGCTCCAAAATCTGTAAAAAAAAAATTTTTTTTAGTGCCCCAAAAAAAAGAAAAAAAAGGTTCTTTCGCCAAAATTTCCCAAAAAAAATTATTTTGGGGGTCGGGGAAACGAGAAAATTTATTAGCGGCAAAAATCTGTAAAAAAAATTTTTTTAGTGCCAAAAAAACGTTTAAAAAAGGATTCTTGGGGCAAAATCTGTTTTAAAAAAACCCTATTTTTTGGGGGTTTAAAAGCGAGATTTTAAAAGTTTTTAGCCCACAAAAACTGTAAAAAAAAAATTTTTTTTAGTGCCAAAAAACGTGAAAAAAAGGGGTTTTTTGCCGGGCCCCCAAAAAACCCTTAAAAAAACTTTTTTTTTGGGTCAGCAGCAAGATAAGTTATTAGCGGCAAAATCTGTTTAAAAAAAATTTTTTTAGTGCCAAAAAAAAGTTACAAAAACGGAAAATTTTTTTTTTGCCCCCAAAATCCGTCCCAAAAAAGTTATTTTTTCATCAGAAACGGGGATAACGTTATTAGCTCCCAAAAATCTGTTAAAAAAATTTTTTTTAGTGCCAAAAACGTGGGGAAAAAAGGATTCGGCGCCAAAAAACCCTTTTTAAAAAAAACTTATTTTGGGGCGTCAGGGAAACGAAGGGTAACGTTATTAGCGGCCCCAAAATCTGTAAAAAAAAAATTTTTTTAGTGCCAAAAAACGTAAAAAACGGGTTTTTTGCGGGAAAAACTTTTAAAACAAAAGTTTTTGGCGTCAAAAGCGAGATAACGCTTAATTAAGCTCACATAAATCTGTAAAATAAATTATTTTTAGTGCCCAAAAAACAGTGAAAAAATGGATTCTAGCGCAAAATCCGATAAAAATAACTTATTTGTGGCGTCAGCAGCAGCAGGAACGTTATTAGCTCGGCAGAAAATCTGTAAAGAAAAAATTATTTTAGTAACAAAAAATTAAAAAAAACACGGATTTTATGCCAAATTCCGTAAAAAACGGATTTTTTGCGTCAAGTGGCGAGATAACGTTCTTTACGCAAAATTTGGTATGAAAAGAAATTTTAAGCATCAATCTGTAAAAAAAAAAAACAGATTCTGATGCTCAAAATCTGATAAAAAACTTCATTTTTAGCGAAAAACTATATGAATTGCGCAAAAGCGTTAGCGGACACCAAAGCTTGATTCATTTTATTACCAAAGGTACAAAAAAGGAAAATCAGAACACTTGTATGCATATTTGTTCAGGTATAAACCTTTTGTTTCACAACCATTTATAGGTGGGACTTGGGTAGCCTGGGAGGGTTTTCATTGAAAAAAAATACGACAGCGAAACCGCGCCAAAAGGTTGTCAGCGTTTTTACATTGTATCCTGTAGTAAATTTCTGCCCGCGCTCTGCATGTTTTGTAGAGCATGTTGCAAAAATACGACCAGTAAAAAAACGAGCCAGAAAAAAAAGAAGCTCTGTGCAATGAACAGCTGGAGGGATTTTACTATAGAAGTCTATGGGAGATGATTACAGTCGATTTTCCACTTTTTTTTCGAAAGATATAAAACGCTGAAAAATAACATGACGTTTTCCTGTGGCAGTGAATAGACATGCCCTAATGTTCAACCTAACAGATTCAAGTCATGTAATGGACGCTGCTAATTGGTGTAAGGTGCTATTCACTCAAGTGTTTTTTTTGGTGCGTTTTTGTTACGACGTTTAATGCATAAATATTACAGCAACTAATGTGTCCATTTCTACAAAAAGCAACCTCAACAAATTTCCCTTAATGAAAGGGGCTAGTGTTCAAATATAAATAGCAGGTGAACTTCATTAGTGAGGTCGTTCATTCTGGATAGAAACAGGTGTCAATTCTGGCCCTTATTTAATGAGGGAGGGAAGCCAATGTTGTACCTGAAAGTTTTAGTCCATTTGCAGTGAGTACAATGAGTCGTTCCAGATATTATTATACCAATGGGAAAGAATTTGCATCATGAAGTTGATTGGTTGAGGGCTAAACATGTCAAGAAGAACAAACTGCAGGACTAACATTAATTGTCTGCCCCTAAGTAGAAGTTCCAGCAAATGCTTTAAAAATGTCATACAAAACCAGAATAGTTGTAAGGAAATGGGAATTAATTCCATCTGACTAGATCATAGAATAACAAGTGTGGATAGTAGCATTCCAGTGATGGATGCAGGGAGATAAAAGATGATCTTCAGTTATTGTGAGTGACTGCAATCAATCTGGACGGTGACGAGGTGAAAACAAAACTGTATGCTAGAAACCCTGTAAAGTATCATTGCTGAAAAAAATAATGTCCCTCCCTGAAAAGGTTTGTTTGCCTCAAAGAACACATTGACCTGTCTCATGAGAAGTGAGGCACATTTATGGGTCAGATCGATGCATAGATTGATCTGAGATTGGGTTTAATGGCCAACAGACAGTTTGTCAGTGACACCATATAACAATGAACAAAGACAAAGAACACTGGGAAGACTGTAAAAACACATGGTGCGTGCAAGACAAATGGTTTGGGGATTGTAAATAGGAAGCGGGTATTTGTGGTTCATCTTAAGCCATCCGCGACTGATGGAGTAGCAGACAACAGCAAATAGTTGAGTTTAAGGTTCTTCACCGGAACCTGCCACAAGGTCGGACGGAATTAGCTGCGGGAGACTCCCAGGCCACTACTCCTGACGTGGCTACTCTCAGTCACAGCCAATGTGCCGGACATAAGACGGCAGGTTTAGGCAGAAATGACGGGTCAAGGCAGGTGAAACCAGTAGACTGTAGCAGAGTCCCAGGTATCAACAATACGGGTAAACATAGGTAACTCTGGAATCAAGATATCTGTAATGCATGTAACAGGAACCAGGACAGCAAACAGAGGTCAGGAGCAATGTGAGAACATCAACAAACTGACCCAGAGCAGAGGCAAGAAGTTCCTTAAAGGGATTGTCTCACTACATTGATTCATCTTTCCTCAGTCCTGTGTTCTTGGTTTCACTTTGAATTCAGGGGCATGTTTACTGGCTTCTATTAGGCTACAGCAGAAGCCAGGTCTGTAGCTATAGCAACCAGTGCTGGCAGCCTATCAGGATAGATCAAACAGGTCTGAAAACTATAGGAACCTGAGGACCGATGAAAGCCCATAGAAGAGGGGATATCTCAGAATAGGTAGGATACTGTTAATGGACATATATTGCAAAGTGACTTGTTTCTGCAAGATCTTTAACATAAAAAGCAATCCTTATAGTGAGACAACCCTTTTAAGTCCCAGGTGGCCAAAGGTCATTGGCCAGGTAATTAGAGTACTGTCTCTTTAAATTTTGGGGAGTGGGCGGGTGTGTGCGCCCTAGGGCAAACGTGTATGCATGCAGGATGCCGACAGCAGTGAGGACCGGAACATTATTGAGGACAGGTGCGTACACAGAGAACGGGGGAGTCTGGAACACAGGCGAGACATGGCCATGTCCATGGTCCGCGGCATGGATCGTGACAGGGATTATTCTCATGCTCTGGAGTTAGGCCCATTTATCGCATACCATGCATTGTGGCCCAGTTTGAATATATTAAAATACTGGTAGAAGTCATGTTGCCTTATGATGAAAAAGACATGGCCTTGAAATGGGTGCTCCAACAGGACAATGACCCCAAGCACCCCAGCAAGCAGGTAACATCCTGGCTCCACACCAACAAGTTTGATGTTATGAAGTGGCAGCCCAAACCCCAGACCTCAATCTGATTGAGAATTTGTAAAGTGACATAAAAAATGCAAAACCTACACCTCCTCCCTTGACATCACTCCTGCTCTGCTACAAAACACCAGTGATTGTCTATCTGCTGTCTCTGACATCATGTCCTCCCTGTATCTTAAACTAAACCTTACTAAAACTGAACTTCTAGTCATCCCACCATCTACTGACCTTACCCTGCCCTTTCTGTCTCAGTGTGTGGCAGCACCATTTCTCCTAGGCAGCAGGCGCGCTGTCTTGGAGTTATATTAGATTCTGATCTGACCTTCACCCCATATATCCAATCCCTTGCCCGCTCCTGTCACCTGCACCTCAAGAACATCTTCAGAATCCGTCCTTTTCTCACTGTGGAAACAACGCAAACTCTCATTGTTGATCTTATTCATTCTTGTCTCAACTGCTGTAACTCCCTGCTTATCGGTCTTCCTCTCTGCAAACTCTCCCCTTTCCAATCTGTCCAGAATGCAGCAGCCAGGCTCATCTTTCTCTCCAGCCGCTATACTGATGCCTCTACTCTGTGTCAGTCACTGCACTGGTTGCCCATTCAGTATAGAATACAACATAAACTCATCACTCTCACCCATAAAGCTCTCCACAGTGCTGCTCCTCCCTACATCTCCTCTCTTTCTACCACCCTACCCGCTCTCTCCGCTCTACTGATGATATAAAATGACATTCCTCAATCATCCGAACCTTCCATGCCCGTCTCCAAGACTTCACATGTGCAGCACCAGTTCTGTGGAACATGCTACCTCGGGCGATCAGGCACATTCAGAATTTTTATAGCTTTAAGAGGGCCCTGAGAATACATCTTCTCACTCTGGCCTACCAGAATCCCTAATGGCTGAACCAAGCCTCCCCCCTCCCGCTCACTCCCTAGCGCACTCATCTCATTTTTTGGCACTTAACTGTATATAGATGTACTGTCTGGGTGGCAGGTCCATCCGAATAAAACAATAAAACAACAATAAAACAACCCCTTATTTATGTCACATGGCTGGACTATTGTAAATCTAGCACTTCTTACCATTCGTCTCACCCATACACCCTAATAGATTGTAAGCTCTTGCGAGCAGGGCCCTCACACCTTGTGTCTCATCTGTAAGTAGCTTTTCATTGTGTAATGTATGTCTTTTGTCTGTACCTACACACTCCAAATTGTAAAGTGCTGCGGAATATGTTGGTGCTATATAAATAAAGATTATTATTAAGATGCAAATGAACTGTGGAATGTAGTACAGTCTGCTTGGACTTGAATACCTGTTCTCAGTGGTCACAAGTTAGTTGACTCAATGCCACAAAGATGTAAAGCAGTTTTCAGAAATAAAGGTTACACAACTAAATCTTGGTTCAGTGATCTACAGAAAAGCTAGATCTGGGAACAAATTTCAGTTTATACTGTAAATATTTCAGTTGGATAATGAAAATGCACACACTGCTATTTTTTGAACAGCCTATTATTATATTTTCTTCATTTTCAGTTTATAATTTGATATTTTGATCATGTTTTCATTTGGATGAGAATGTGTAATACTTCCAGTGCCTTTGTGTGTACAGTATATGGAAATAAATGCTGTTATGAGGATTGAGCTTTTCTCATTTGTTTCAAAACATACTGCTATTATTTTGCACAAAACTGTATGTTTAAGTAGCGATCATGAAATATTTCACTATGGTCAATAACCTTAGGCTATATCTACACAGCATCTAAAATCCGACGACATTGTAACATCGCTGGACCGTGGTTTTTGGTGCAGATTTACGCTAAAAACCACGGTTGGTTTTCGGATTTGCCGTCACCCCCGCACATTGAATGTACGGCAATCAGACAGCAATCTGGGCGGCAATCTGGCGGATTTCAAAAACGTTTGGAAAAAAACATGCTGTAGTCTACACAGCACAGTTTTTTTTATTGCGGTTCATGGGACACAGGTTGCAGTCGGATTTTCGGTGGATTCTAAGTACTGAATGCGCCGAAAATCTGACCAAAAACCTATGCTGTGTAGATATAGCCTAAATGTTAAAGGGGTGTTCCCCATTACAGAATTAAACCACAATAAACCACTACCAAAAAATCAACACAAAAAGAAGTACTTGTAAGGTCAACTGTGCTCACCTTTTGGTCTTTGGGTCCTTTGGTCTTCTGCTTATTGCATAATACCCTCAGAAGCCGGTAGTAGCTAAGCTGCTGCCATCATACCCTGCAGACACTGGAAGACACAGAACAAATTCTAGGCTAAATCATTCTCAGCTTTCTCAACCACCTAACCCCACCCAATGGTCAGTTGTGACAATGGGTAAGTAGGCTGCAGGAAACTCAGCCTTAAAGGGAATGTCTCATCTGAAAATGACCTATTGTTTAATTCATGTTTTATGTCAAACATTTTTTTTCATAAATCACTATCAATATTTTTTAAAAAACCTTAAAACCTGCATTTTTAAATTTGGCCACTAGGCCTAATAATATTCTGACACTTCCAAAAATTTTAAGCATTCTTCTCATTATCAGCACAGGAAGGTTTACACTGAAAGGTGACATCAATGTGTATAGATAACACAGGATCCACCATTCATAGCAGGAGCTAGTCACAGTTCGCCCTCTCCCCTTCCCGCATAGTGACTTTTTCCCAGGTCACAGATCATGTCTAGGAAAATCACTTATAGAAGTCAATGAGTCTGCTCCTTTTCACGGGATTGATGGAAAGTATCTCTCTAAATGGAGCTTAGGCATAATTATATACAGAAAACAGAATTTAAAGATCACAAAATAAAAATGGCTAAGAAGAAAATAATATGTATCAGCGTCTTGTTTTAATTAGTAAAAAAATGGTGATAGATTCCCTTTAATAAAGACCATCAGTACGCAGTTCTGGTGTCATTCCCTGTCCCTGATTAGGGTTGTTTTACCAATTTAGTTAACCAGCGCAAAGTTTTCATGATTGCCCCCTCCTCTTGAACACTGTTTATTACATCAACACAATTAATTAAACATTATAAAAACAATTATGTCTATTAAGGGACAATTTTTTAGATGTAAAAAAAATGTTGACTCACAGATAACTTCTTATGATTTGAGGTGTTAACCTTCTCTTTTCTTCTCCATCTGGCCCAGACCACTATGATGACTTGTTCTTCAGAATCCTCCCCACCTATTCCTCATGTCCACAAAAACTTCCTATCCTACTGTTACTTTCAGTGTTGTCCCTGTTGCTGACCCATATCTGTATCTGCTGTACTTCAGATATAAGTAATAGTGCCACACATATAGTGCCCCCAAAATAATAGTACCAGGTAGTTCCCCATGATAGTGCCCCACATACATGTTACATATCGCTGCTGAAGTCCCATGCTCATCTGTCACATAAAGACCACTACTATAAACCTCTCCTCTGTCACATATAGACAACTGCTGTAGACCCCTCTTCTATCACATATAGACCACTGCTGTACCCAGCTCTTCTATAACATAAAGACCGCTGCTGTAGTCCCCTCCACTATCACTGGACTTGCAGTAGCAGTAGCCCCAATTGTCATATGTACAACAATTAGACCACTGCTGTAGTCCTCTCCTCTGTCACATATAGGTTACTGCTGTAGCCCCTGTTTGTCACATATATACTACTATTGTAGCCCCTCTGTCATATATAGACCACTGTTGTAGCCCACCTTTCACATATACACCACTGATGTTGTCCCCCTCTAGACTGGGGCTGCAGCCCCCTCTCTGAACGTCTGGCTTCTCCTCCTCTGTGGCGTAGTAGGAGCTGAAGGATCTGTGGTGATCACAATAAGGCCAAGTTCACACGGCTTATTCACGGCGTAATTGCAGAAAGGATTTCGCCCGCAATTACGCCGTGTGCGCGGAGGCAGGGTGGTGGGGGGGGGGGCAGCTTGCCGGCCCAAAAGCATTCATTATCCATGCCGCGTATACCGCCGTGAATAATTGACATGTCACTTTCTCCCCGCTCGCCATATTTCGCGAGCGGGGAGAGGAGACAGAGCCCATAGTTCTCTATGAGAACTGTGGATTACTGTAATGACTGGGACGGATTTCAGCCCCTAATTCACGCAGTACGGCGCCAATTACGGGCTGAAACCCATCCCAAAATAAGCCGTGTGAACATAGCCTAACATGTCACCAGTCCTTAGCTCTCTTATACTTACAACAGGTTTAAATAAACCTGTAGTGTATTTGTTCCTTGAAGCAGGCTAGGTTGGCAGCAGGCTGCAGCTCCCTTTTCCCTTGTGATATGAAATTCAGACAACCCATTTTATTAGCAGTTGCAGGGTTTTAATTCTGAGGATTGGTACAGAGCTGACTGTGTAAGCTTGTCACTTTCTGTAACTACCATTTAGTCATTTAGGCCTGTTTCACATAGATGCAGGGCTGCCCACTGTAAAGATTGCTCTTGGTGGCTCCCCCCCCCCCCCCTCCCTCTATCATAAGAAAAATATGTGGCCACATCGAAAGGAGGAACAAGAGGCTCAGGACACATGTTGTAGTGAACAGCGGGGGCTCCGAGCAGGGGGCCCCAATGATCAGATGTTTATTGCCTGTACTACTAATAAATGAGAACTTTTTGTGCTATAGCCGCTTTAAATAGCCTGCCTATATTTTGCTTTGCTGGTAGTTCACTAGCATCTGCAAAATGCTAGCTATATGAGTGCTGGCTACTTATGGTCTTAATTTTCACTTTATACATTGCCCCAATCTGTAGCAACAGTTATTCTCCATTTAACCTCTATACTGTTTGCTGTGATTCCAGTAATCTAATCTGTTTATTGGTGGTGGAAGAGTCAGTGACTCTGGGTGCTGTAGGTGGAATTGATGTCACCACCACGTCATATGCAATGTAGAAGCAGCAGTGAAAGTAGCATCCCAACCCAGGGAAGTGCTGTAATGCAAGAGGAGTCCGACTGCAGCGGAGCACTATGAGTCAGTATTCACCCAACAAACTGAGAGCATGTACACACAGGGTGTCATAGAGAGTAAATGAGACACAGGATTATCTGATTCATCAGTGACTCTCCATTATTGGGAGAGTGAAGTTATCTTATATTCTTTAAGTTAGTCCTGCATGAATGTTTTTTGAACCAGTATTTGTGAGACAAAACTTGGAGAAAGAGGAAGTACAAAGATTTTCACATCTGCCAAGTTTTGGATTCACTCCTTCTTTTGGCGTGCAAATACTGATACAAGATATTTACCAAAGTTACCACTGTAAAAGTGACCACATAATGTCACATGAGTGCACAAACATGGCCTAGTCTTGTATCTGGCACTGTAATTCTGTTTTGGCACTGATGAGCGTCCCAGCAGCTGGAGCTGGGATTTATGCTAACATGTATCACTACATTTGTCTTTAAAGGGACACAGCCATCAGAAAGGAGTATTTCTGTTAAAACCAATATTTCTGGAGAGCTATTGGTTTTGTTTTTAGAATTTTTGGTAATATATTTTTTTTATATCTGTAGTCCTATGCAATTAAAATTACATATAAAATATTGTTCATCTCTAGCTGTGTGAGAGAACTTTTGTTTGATAGGGCAGACCATTCACAGAGGGTAAGTAAAGGGACAGGGTCGTTATCATGTTGGAATACTTCCCTGCGGCCCAGTTTCCAAAGGGAGGGGATCATGCTCTGCTTCACTATGTCACAGTACATGTTGGAATTAATGGGTCCCTCAATGAACTGTAGCTCTCCACAGCTGGCAGCACATATGCAGCCCCAAACCATGACACTGCCACTATCATGATTGACTGTAGGCAAGATACACTTGTCTTTGCACTCCTCTCCTGGTTGCCGCCATATATGCTTGACATCATCTGAACCAAATAAGTTTATCTTGGTCTCATCAGACCACAATAAATGGTTCCAGTAATGCATGTCCTTAGTCTGCGTGTTCTCAGCAAACTGTTTGTGGGCTTTCTTGAGCATCATCTTTAGAAGAGGCTTCCTTTTGGTATGACAGCCATGCAGACCAATTTGATGCAGTGTGTGACGTATGGTTTGAGCACTGACAGTTTGATCCCCCCCCCCCCCACTCCTTTAACTTCTGTAGCAATGCTGGCAGCACTCATATGTCTATGTTGAAAAGACAATCTCTGGATATGATGCAGAGTACGTGCACTCAGCTTCTTTGGTCAACTATGGCGAGGTATGTTCTAAATGGAACCTGTCTTGTTTAACTGCTGTATGGTCTTGGCCACCGTGCTGCAACTCAGTTTCAAGGTGTTGCCAATCTTCATATAGCCTAGGCCATCTTTATGCTGAGCAACACTTCCTTTTTTTAGGTCCTCAGACAGTTTGTTTCCATGAGGAGCCATGTTGAACTTCCAGTGACCAGTATAAGAAGATGTGAGAACGATAACACCAAATTTAATACACCTGCCCCCATTCATAGCTGAGACCTTTTAACATTAACGAGTCACATGACAACGTGGAGGGAAAATGGCAAATTGTTCACAATTTGTCTATTTTCACTTAGGGGTGTACTTTTGTTGCCAGTGGTTTAGACATTGATGGCTGTGTCTTGAGTTATTTTGCGAGCACACCAAATGTATACTGTTTTACAAGCTGTACTGTACACTGACTACTTTACATTGTATCAAAGTGTCATATATTCAGTGTTTTCCCATGTAAAGATATGATACAATATTTACAAAAATGTGAGTGGTGTACTCACTTGTGTGAGATACTGTAGGTGAAAAGAACCATGAAACGACAAATAAATTGTCTACAAATAGTAGCCAGTCGCGGCAGCTACTGTTGGGTGGCAGTCACAGCCATATACCATGCATGTATAACCTTTTTCATGCCATGTCTTTCCTCTACATATATTTCTTGTAGGGCAAACACACAAAAGTTTCATGAAAATATCATGCACACATGACAGTTGCCACTGCAGCTGTCATGTAACAAAAGCTTTGTTTCCTTAGCCTTACTGAGCCAGTTACTAATAATATTAATAAAGATACTTAACTTACACATACAACAAAGTGATCCGAGAGAAAATGCTTTGAAAGTCAAGTTGACATGTACTGGATCCATCAACAGCATTGTAACAACTGTAAAGACCTCACAGTTGGGGAAATGGACTGTCTGTCTGGTGTCTACCCACCCCCTATGAAGTACAAATATAGTCCAGGCCCCTGGGAAAGTATCACATCTATACTCAAGGGCTGTTGTGACAAAGACATGGGACTTGGAATACAATACATTTGAAATGTAGCGATCTATTGAAATTTGTGAAATTCAACATATAAGCAATAGCTGTAAACAAGCTCAATTCCAATGCACTGTTTTCCTTTATAAATGCAAAAAATAAATAAAACAAAAACCACAGGAAAAAAAACAATATTTGAAGGGGGCATGTATGAATACTGTCTAGATCTAAGACTTTCTTTGTTGCCCATAGGAACCAATCAGATCTCCCCTTTCATTCCATATAGTGCTCTGGAAAAATGAAAGGGGAGCTTATACAAACATACAAACTCCTTGCACCTTGTAAACCTAGACATTTACTGGTTGATTTGAGGGTATTTCTGATGTGACCCTAACATAATTAGATAATTAGTATGGGTAAAAAAAGACAAATGTCCAAGTTTAACCAAAGGTGAGGAAATCTTAAAACTTTGTTTCACTCTATTGATCCAAAATATGGACCCCATAAGCAGGGCTATTTCTAGGCTAAATTTCACTCAAGGTTGAAAGAAATATTTCTTCCTCTTCCTCCCCATTAACATGTCGCGCTACCACGCAATGTATCACATCACCATTAATCAGTTCCTGGCCAGATTGTTTACCCCCTTCCTGATTACACAATTTCATTTTCTTTATTACATGTGGGTTTAAACCCTCTAACACTGTCTTGCGTTATTTTTATGTAATTTTACATTGTTTTATTGCTTTTTTACTAATACAGTCAGTCCACGGGTTACAAACAAGACACCGTCTGTGGACCAATACTTTTCAACAACAGGTTCCCTACTTGATGTGACGGATGTCTGAGGTGTAGTGCTGCAGAAAATTATTTCTATTAAAAGAAATCGCCAACAGATGAAGAATCATTACAAATGGGGTAAAAAAACCAAACAAGTTATACAGCCAAAACATCTGTTCCCTCTTGCCCCTCCCCCTCACTGAATAAAAAAAAGTGTTGTGGGGTGAACAGGAAAAAAATGCAATTGTGCCTTTAGTTTAATGAGTTTAGTTATTGTTGGAGTTTATGCTGAACAGTTTATTGACTTATCTGTATTCTGCGGGTCATGTATACATGGTCCACATTATCACTACTATATAGTGACTAATATCACCATAATGTTACTGACCAAACCAGTATAGCAAGATCAATAGTACCAATAACAACAATATACAAGGACCAAAGAATACCCCATATATCACTACAATATAGTGATTAATTCCACTATACTGTTACTGAGCAAATCAATATACCAAGGCCAGTATTACCAATAACAATATACAAGGACCAAATAATACAGCCATACCCTGACCACATATCACCACCATAAAGAGACTCAATAAAACCATGGTACTGTTACTGAATATAAACCATTACACCAAGATCACTATTACCACCATACAGTGACCATATAGTAGTAGATCGCAGTTGTACTCAGGCTCTGCAGACATATAGGTGATTACAGGGTAATTACAGTTAGTGACTCACAGGTGACATCTTTTCTGATGAGTCATTCTCTTTTTTTCTTTCTTCTTCCGGTCTAGACCCTCATAACATCTTCTCCCGGCCACAACTCGTCCCTGCAGAATTTACAACAGAAACAAGTTGGACTCCAAACAGTGAAAGTTCCCCCAACCAACTATAGGGCCCTCATTTGTGCCACTAGTAGGTAGGAACATGTCTCCATATAGTAGACTGCCCCCCAAATTAGATAGGCGGATAGAAAGATGCTTCTTTTAGGTATGTTGGACCTTAAAAATTAGATAAGTGTTCTTCTAGTAGGTAGGCAGGAATCTCAGCTTGGAAGCTGCCAACCTGAGATTCGGTGCAGCGGTAGCGATGCAATGACATCATTGCACTGTGCCGCTGCCCTCAATGGGCTAAGCGGCCGGCAGCACCATGCAGGCAGGGGCTGTGAATGCTGCATCGCTGGGTCTATATGACCCAGCGATGCAGCTGTGTGGCGAGGGGGTCCTGAGGGCCACCTCAGCTCAGTGGCCAGGTTGCAACTGCAACTGCTGAGATCCCTTTAGCTACGCCACTGTGGGTGGGGCTTGTGACCACTCACGGCGCCTCTCCCCCATTTCAGCACCTACCCATAAGGTATGAGCCAATCTGCCCTAAAAAGACACATTTCATTTCCCATTCCAGATCACATTCAGACTGGATCTACATTCTAGCAAGAATTTTATATGGCTATATCAGTATAATTACTATTTTGTTGTAAGTAGTCATCTAAACCTTTCTTGAAGCCTGCACCTGTTCCTGCTGTGAGCAGCTCCTAGGGTGGTTATTCCACAGATTCATGGCTTTATCGTAAAGAAAGCTTGTCTTCTCTGGAGATTGGACCATTTTTCTCCAGACTGAAGGAGTGCTTCCCTCGCTTTTGGGGTGTTTTACGTAAAACAGATCTTTTGAACCAGTATATGCTGTACTCTATCAGAGGTCTAACCTAAAGCTCTGGAACTCCAATACAAAATCTATTTAAGGGCCCCATCTACCATGTGCAGTTTTTAATACTAGTGTTCTCTTATGTTGCAGAGGAGCTTTTGCCCTCCCCCCAGCACCAGAAACCTGGAGTGACTGTTACCTCTGTACCCTATGTAGCTTTGATCCTGCTCTCTGTCTTATAGTTAAAATAGTTTGACCTTCACAAGTAGCCATGTATGTGGCTGTTGTATGGATTCTAACCTTCCCCCTCTAACTATCTGTTTCTGTTGAGAATTTAGTCCCGACTGGATGACAGTATAATTCTATATCTGTTTGTGATGAAGAACATCAGATAACAGGTGATAGAAATTCACAATTAATGAAGACCCTTGTTAAATTGTGCTCAAGAATTGTAAATTATTAGTAGAATACAAAAGGACCATTTTATCCATTGGGCACACTAAGCAATTGCTCAGGGGTCGAGGTGGAGAATGTGTGACCCAGAAATTCAGGGCACATGCCTAAGATCAGCACTGCTAATTTATAGAGGTTTTACCATGATGTAAAATCCCCCTTCACTAGCTGCTAGCAGTGAACTGGCCATGCAAGTTAAAGAGATGGGCAGCGCTTGCGGTCTTCCTCTCCATCCACTTTTATGGGAACTCCCGAACATAGTCGAGTGCACACACTCGGCTATATTTGGAAGCCTCCACAGAAGTGAATAAGGTGGACGACTGCAAGTGACCTGCACTGGTGATTTTACATAATGGTAAACCCCCTTAACTGTTTGTGTGTGGTCTTAGGATGTCCATAACGTTCAAAACAATGGTGGAGTAGGAAACTATCAGCTCCCTGTCTTGACAATTGGTCTTCTAGGCTGCAGGCTGCCTACAAGAGGTCAGTGTGTCTGTATGTGTGTGTGTGTGGGGTGTCCCGACAAGATGATGTAATGATATGAGTGTGATTGACATGTAGTGTCATGTTTGGGCATGGCTATAGGCATGGACTGGTGCAATGTCATTTGTTTGGGCAGGACTAAATGCACTGCTACGTCCAGGGGCTAATAATCCTGTTTAGATGGCCCAGGCATACAATTCCTTTAATTGACTGTTAAAATGACTTAAAAATTCTGTATCATCTAACAATTATTGAAATGTATATAACCTACTTTTGAGGATACAGTCGAACAAATATACTGGCAACATACATTTTTTTCTAATCAGATGGGTCAGTTAGTTAGTAATGCCTGTTACGTCTTCTGATTTTAGTCTTGTGAGACTAGAGATCATGCTAATAAGTCCTGGACTATTATGGTGAGTTCATTTATTACAGTCAAAGCATGGTTTTTGATGTGATCTGACCACAACATGTAGACTCAGCCTAAGATTTTGTTGACTATTGAGTGTCAATGAAAGGAATTTCTTATATTTTTTCTTACCTTGTATAAATTTATTTTCTGTATCAGCTCCATGTTTTGCAATTTATGCATAGTGTTGTGGAGTTGTACTACTTCTTACATGTTACTCCTTTGTCTTTTGGGGCAGTTTAAGGCCAAGTATTAGCAACATGTTTCATTTTTTTTTTATCTCATCCATGGTACAACATGGGTATAAGAAATGTAAATTTATATGTATTAATTTTACTGCTGTGTATTGAAAATCAATGTCATTAGAAGATTTGAGCAGCTGCTGGGGGATTAGGCTCAAATGTTCGCTACATGCAAGGTCCTCATAACTCAGAATTTGGGTTAAAAGCATCTGTGAAGTGTCTCTGCCTATTACCAAATCTAGCTTGTACAGGAAATCCGAACTCTTATTCATCCAAGCGACGGTGAGCAGTAAAATTACTCAATACCGGTAATGAAATGAGCTAGTAACTCAAGGGAGCTCAGTGTGTCATATCTTTCCCTTGCTGTTCATCCTGATGATTTGATGTGGTTATGTTTCTCCAAGGAAAATGACCTGGATTACAGAAAATCTTTGTCCATGTTCACGAGAAGGGTTGATACTGGGAATTTAGCTGGGATCAGCCACTTCAAAGTAGCGCTTTACTTCTTGTGGATGTTAAAAGAAAGCCCACATGACCATTTGTAATCCATTTCAGGAAAAAAAAATTCCAGATGTCCTAGAACTTGAATCATCATAATATGTATAATATAAAAATATTTTATAGCATTTTTGCTATTGAAATATAATACTATGACCTTTATTTGGCAAATTAGCTCATTATAGGTCAAAAGGTGGTCGAACAGTACTGATAATTAGAGGTTACATTAGTGTTATCACTAGTAATAGACGTTTTGCTCCCAACTAACTTATATTCATTAGTCATAACTAGCAGTCCATAAATGCAACTAATCCCCTATAAAGATTAGCTTGAATTGAGCAATATAGTGCATGTACATATCAGGTTAAAAATAAACACCTTTCATCATTTATTAGGCCCTTTCTTGCCCCTCTCCCTTTTTTCATCATTTACTTAAAAAACCTGCGGAAGTCTTATGTTAATAAGATTGACTGTCAACTGACTTAAGAATCAGGATATGTGCTGCCCATATAGGTCTATGGAGTGGGTAGAGGAAAGTGACTTAAGAGAGACACAGAGACAGTTAGGCTGCGTTCACATGGCACAGGACAAATACAGGTCGGTTTACCGGCCGGTATTTGTCCTGTTTTGTGGCCGTCCCCACGGCCACGGGGGGGACGGCTTTTCTCCACGATGAGCGGAGAACAGCTCTCCCCCCTCCCATTGAGGTGTTCACATTGCAAAACCGCCCGACGGAAAAACCCATGCAGTGGGGTCTGCTGCATGGGTTTTCCATAGAGCACAATTGTGAAATTCTGAAAAACCGCAAACCGGCTGAAAAACCGTCCGAAAACCCTTGCCGTGGGGACATGCCCTTATAGTAAGTGTTATATCCCACCCCAGTGCTTGATTTACAGCTTGTACTGTTGACTGTCACTTTATAATGCATTGATACTTCTGAGGGTATGCTTTACAGAGAACATATGCTCTAACTGAGTAGCAACTAAAAATTAGAGAAGGAGCCGGGGGAGGGGAGGGGAGGGGGGGAGGGCTATTGAAATGTCATATACAAGACAATTAATGGCCAGAAATAGTGCTTTGCCTCATGTATGTACACAACAGCTTATCCTAAAAAGTTAAAGGGGTTTTCTCGCTACAAAGATCATATCTCAAATGATGGGGACAGTAAAAATAAGCACTTTTGTAATTGGTTTGCATTACCTAAGTCACTTAGCATAGCAGATATGAGCTAAGCTGTGCATCTATAGCTATTTGTGCTGCAGCTGGACGAGACACTCCCCCTTTTTCTCTGATTGGCTGACTGATATGTGATTTAGCCTGTTTGGACACACTCCCAGATGGGAAACACCCCCTGTGCTGTGATTGGCTGCCTACACTCTGTGCTTACTCCCCTCTGAGCTGTGTAAATCAAAAGTTAAACTAACTGCCTGAGAGGGCTGCTGGCTCTATACTCATCTCTCAGCTCTAAGATGAATGATATAGGCAGTTACTTTCTATCTAGCTGATAGATTCACTCTCCCCTCAGTCTGCTCTACCTCTTGCCTGATAACAAAGGAGGAGGAGGGAGGGTAGTGTGCATTTTTCACATGTGTTTCATTAGTTCAGGCTGTGTGTATAACTGATTAAACCTTTACAGGTGTTCTGGTTACAGCAATACGGGGCCCTGGTTACAAGGAGCTTGTGCAGCCAGAAACATGAGAACTCTGTAGCCATGAGAACACTGCAGGAGGTCTGCAGAGCTGACATCCTGTCCCTTCCCCTGCTTCATACAGAATGATGATGTCACAGTTCTTCAGTGAGGGGAGACTTGTCTCTGAGAGAAGAGACTCACCCATAGATTTGAAGCTGTAACAGATAGAATCAGCTCAAGTGTGCGAAAACTTCAAATGATAAAACCCCTTTAGCTAAAAGTTCAGGTACACTTTAACTTTCTTACGGTATATAGATCCTATACAGCAGTGTTTATCCACTCCAGTTCTCAAGACTCATCAACAGGTCATGCTTTCAGGACAGGCTCAAATTGGCCAACATTAGAGTAGGGTAAGCCCCTGGGTATGGTAGGCCTGGGTCAGGAAAAAAGACAGAGAAAGAGAAGCAAAAAGCAAGAGGCAGCGTGCAAAAGTCTTGTGCAATTTATGCAGGCATGTGGCTGTAGGGTGGACCCTCTGAATCCACTCCAGTGGTGGGCTCCAAGAATTAACTCCTGGGTGTTTCAGTCCAACACTGTTTAATTTTTTTTGTCTTCAAGTTTTTGTTTGAGATGGCCATGTAGGTCTCAAGGACAGACGATTGAGGGGGCAGATATTGTGCTTGATATTTGTGACATGTGCGAGTGGTGAAAACGTTTGGCTTTTTCACAATAATCAAAGGTGTCTTTACTTTATTATATAGATGAGTTTAATCCTATGTGCTATGTTTGTCACTTAGTCCATCACTGAAGCTTCCAGTGCAGTCGTGTCTTTACAAGGCTTGATGGTCTGGCCAAGGTGTTTTACATTATCAACCAAGGTTAAAGCAATGGAACATTTCTCCTATCCTGCACCAGATGGGAGAACAGTGGTGTTACTCTAAGCTGTCCTTGCTTTGAACATCCTGAAGCACGGCTGCCTACACTAAGTATAATAAACAGGTACCTTCAAGATATAATTCACAGGCTATGCATACCGTTCACAGAAGTGGAAAAAGAAAATTTTACTTGCAATCCAGATATTTTTCCAGGCACTCAAAGATATTTCCCTTTCCAGACTTTTGTCTCATCACATATCTTTCCTTGTACTGGAATAACTCCAATGTCCTTTTAAAGGAAAGAAGGACCCCACTCAGCAAGGACATTCACATTATTGTAAATCACATAAATAGGTGGAAAGTGACTTTTGAAATACAAATATGTAAACTGCTACTTGTTCTTTTAGTTGTTTAATAGATATCAAATAAATACTACCACGTACAATACATAAAGGGTAAAAGCAGAATAATATATGGAAACTTTCAGAAGAAGTAGGCCATGTGCCAGGAAGGAGTAAAGGTGCAGCAGGTATATAAACAATTATATTTGGCACAGAGAATACTAATATAAGTAGGAAATGTTTCTACTATAAGGAGCAATGAGTACACCATGTTCTATTGTGAGCACAGCTAGTATGAAACCTATCGTGTACACCACACCTTTAATTCCTTAACCCATTCCATCCATATGTATTTAACAACAACTCCGCCAGAAAACTGGGACATCATTTTATAAATTAACCAGTTTCTACTGATGTCTAAACTAATATATTGTATGGGACTTTTGGACTGATGTAATAACGTATATTTACTAACTGAACAAGTAACCCATGTTCCATCCTAATATTTATGTTATGTCTGCACTGTATATAGTGTATATATTAGACAATACCAAAGCTTGGTTTGGCATACAAGGAAGCAGAGAAAGGCCCCTGAGCATAACATGCATGGTGCAGCCAGCATGATGTTGTCAATCCATCCTGCTGCTCGCGCTGTTTACTCTTGTAGGCTGCAGGCTGCCTTACACCTACAGTCTACAAGGCATTGGAAGGAGCGCCCCAATGCAAGTGGCATGATGGCATCACTGTATCATGTTGCCTAAACCAGACAACCGCTGGAGGAGCAAGCTTCTATGTGGGGAAACAGGAAGAGGTGAGTTTTCCAATTGTCAGAAACAAGACATTATTAAGGATGGGAAGACTACCTAACTACCTGCTCATTGGGGGGCGGGGGGGGGGGGGACCAGATTTTATGGGACGCAAAACGGGGCAAAGACACTGTGCAGACAGCAGGAGGCAGAAAGACAGTGAAAGAGGCAAAAAGCCAGAGTTAATGGCATGCGAAGTATATGCAGTTATATATGGTAGCGGTAGGGTGGAGCCCTAGAATCAGATTTACTGGAACCCTAGGCACCCCAGTCCAACACTGGCAACAACCCCAAATATACTGCAGACTCAGTAGGTATTTGGCTCTATAAAAATAAAAATTTACAAGAACTATAACCTTCTGGAAAGCGATATGCTAATCTAACACAATGCCTATAATTAGAGATAAAAGTAACTCGCACATGGGGACATATGTAATTTATTAGTAATGGTGGAGTTAGCCCACTATCACCAGTGGATTCTCCAGCTGGCCCACAATGAAGAGTTTAAGTCCAGCAGAAGACAACTGCATATAGATCTGACTTTAAAACCAATCTCTTGACACTAGGGCCTATTTCTTTAGGGTTCATTCATGGATGCCCTTTTAGACTTTATTAATGATATGATGATATATCCTGAATATGCAATAATAACAAAGCTAAAAGTGGATGTGCACATTGAAGTTAGGCCCTGAAATAATTTCCTGTGGTGAAGCCAAGGAGCCCCAATCGGATACTACTGGTAATTCTGTGTAAGAATGTATTCTGGAATATGTTTTGAGTCACTTTTGAACACTGTTCTGTACAAATCACCACTATTCGGTGGAAATATCACCATTAATAATACCACGCTTGAACTCGACTTTAGGATTTTGAGACGAGACAATACACGGTTTGTTAACTTTAAAGTGATCATTTTTGTGCTCTCAAACTCATAGTATAAGCTTTATAGGTACGCGCTATAAATATAGAATATGGGGTAACGACACATAGTCTACTATCTATGGGGTCTACAGCTGGAACCACAGGTGCAATTTGGTATTTGCACCCTAGGTGACATGTTTTCTAATTGTGTGACAATTCAGCTCACACCTCCATTTCACACCCTCTTTTCACAACATTGTGTCCCCTTTTTCACCATGATTTGTCTGTAACACCTTTGGTTATATAACATAGCAGAATCACTATGCAATACACAGAAGCAAATTAGATATGAATGGCTGCTTTTATCCTCCATCTCATAGCTTGTCTTGTCTAGGACATTTGCTTTTATTGCCCACCCAACCTTTACCTTTTGATATTCCAAAGGTAAAAGTAAGTGAACCTTCTGTGTTTTCATTAGTCAACCCATAGCTTGTTTTGCTCACAATATTGTTCCAAAAGACATGCCAGGAGTTAAACAAAAATAACATTAAATGCAGAGAAACCTTTTACTATCAGCGGCATCTATTTACAACTTTTTAAGTCCATCACTGTCTGTATTCTCATATTAAGTTGCATCACTGTAGCTGTTACCTGTCACGCCTGGGAAATCAAACTCAATTAGCACATGTTAAACACATAATCCATTAGGAATGATTTGTAAGGTTTTCGTTCCTGTGTGGTGGCTGATATGCTAAGTGCTTTGGTAAAATGCTGACTCCTAATATTGTCACACATACTTGAAAAGTTTGTTCCTTGGGTGCAGGAATGCTAATGAAACAATGTATCACAATGGAGTGTGAGGAAGAAAACCGTGTCAAGACCTCCCTCCCTGTGTTCTTCCAACCAGCAAAACTAGATTGTGCATATTTTGTTTATTCGTGAATGCAACTTCTATGTACTTCTGTAAGCCTGCTGTACCAAAGGTAAGCAGGCCATGAAGTAGGCATTGCTTACCCTAACTATGTTACTTCAATATAGGGACAGCAATCTAACTCAATCTAGTAAAAAAGTAAGAAAATATAAAAAAAAGTATACAATTTTTTTATAGGTACCACCAAATACTTTTATCACCACTAGAACTCCTACAATAGTTAAAAAGGGGGTTCTGAGTTCACGGAGCAGTAGTTGAACATGCACACTGCTGCTCTATTCAAAGTCTTTGAGACTGAAGGAGATGGCTGAGTAGAGTTTATGGCTATCTTCACCATAGATTAGACATTTATCACCTATCCTGTGGTGGTAAATGTCTGTGGTAAGACAACCCCTTTAAGTCTTTATGTTTCTATAGCCTCTGGATGTAAACAGAAATATTTTCTGAAAATGTACACTTTGGTCATCTGTAGACACTATCCTTTTTTATTCTAACTCAAACACACACTGAGACAATGCGATGTGCTTTAACCAGGCAGTTAGGAGTATTGTCAGTCTCATAGACTTTGAGCAGAGCAGCAGTGCACATGTTCGACAGCTGCTCTGTTCAAAGCCGTCTGAGAGCAGTGAGGCAGCTGGTGAGGGTGCCAGCAGTGGGACCTCCATCGATCAGACAATTATCACCTATCCATATAGGTGATACATGTCTATGGTGGCAAAACTCCTTTAAATAAATTTGGGAATTTCAATAATGTATGTAAATCACAAAAGAAAAGTAGGCAATAGAATCATATTATAATATTTACCAATTTACATCTCTATAGGTTGTACTTTTCATATTTTTAAACATTAATAATATATGAATCCTTGAACCAAATTCTAAGTTTAGAATTTACAACCTATATATTCCAACAATAACAGTGATAAAGAAATTAAATAAAATATAAATGAATAACAATCACCAACAAGTAAAACAATATCAAACTGTTCTTTAAGATCTATAATTGGACCAGTATAAAAAGAGAAAAAGTAAAAAAGAGAAAATCAATGAACGATTCATTCAGATATTTTATAAAATGAGAACAAGCACAATCTCATCATTTATGTCCAATGTGAGAGACAAATATTTCATAACTTCTTATTTCTGCGTTAGCTCCTGCTCATGTGGAAAGACATTGTATGTGCTGGATCTTTGAAGGCAGAAATAGGGCATTATTCAATATCAAAATCCAGCCTATATCTGCAATTTGCAGAAATATTCTTTGTATGCGGCAGATAAAAAAAAAAGGGGGGGAGGTGGGTCAAAGGGTTTACTTACTTGAAGGAGATGATGGTCCAATGTGACCAATCTTGGTAATATCAAGAAAATGTCCATCAGGAAAGTAATTTTGTTGTTGAGGTTTCAACATTATTTCACCCAACAGTAGGTTACAGGCCCCATCCCAGAATCACTAGACACACCCATGAGCCACTCAGACTTAGCCTCATTTTAAAGATGTCTTATGCTGCCCTTCTGCTTTTCGGAGTTTCAGATTTATTAGTCCAGTCTCATTTAGGACTACTGAGATATGCTAAAAATATTGCTCTTTATTTGATAAAAAAGACTTCCAAAATATGTAGTTTCTTCCAATATCACTGTCAATAACTATAAATAACACATGACATATTACATATTTTAGAAAAAAATACTGATTTTCATGCAGAACTCTGTACAGACTTAGGACAATCCCTACTTATTAGAAGCGTCCCTTGAGAAAAACTGGGTTGGTCCACCTGCCGGAACCTCCAATGTTCATCTGTAATATGTGGGGACATCCGACAGTGAGTGTTTAATTTACTTACAGCACCACCACAGGTAAAATTAAGTATTACACAGTGTTAAAATGATTTTCAGGACAGGTTCTCTACAGTGAGGAATGCTCTTACTGCTCACTACTATGAGGAAGATGCTGGACAGAGGATGGATAAACTCAGTATTTCATAAAGGAATACTCATATTTTATCCTTCCAACACCCTGTCCTGTTCTTGTCATTCACTTCTATAGAAGTTCTAAGTACAACGGAGCCTGTTTGCTTGGATATGCTCGTAACTCCCATAGAAATGAATTGAAGAGCTGCAAATATGTAGCCACCTCTCTATTCCCAGCAGCTAACGGCAGAAGAAGGACGGGTGTAGGAAAGGATGAGATAGGAATACCCCTTCAATAGAATATATTAAAATGTTTTCTTTTTTAACTAAACAATTTCTTTAATAGGAAAATAATAAGTCCCACAAATGTTCCTTTACATATACTCTATATTAATAAAACATAAAAAGATGCTAAAAGTGGACATTCTACTCAAAATTAAATTACCTTCTAATTGCATGATGGAAAAAAAATCTTCTACACAGCAATATTGACAATTCTATTAAGGGGAACATTTTGACAACTCCCTTGTCCTCTTGTTTAGCTTAGTCCTGGATGAAATCACCCAGTTCTAGTCACAAGTTCTGTTTTCCTTGCAGATTAAATATCAAGCGTGAACAATGTGGCTTTCCCACCTCAGACAGCTCAGCGGATAAATTCTACCCATATAATAGGTTTCTGGATAATGACAGGGAATATGAGACAGGATTGTAAAACTGGACAATCCCTTTAAGTCAAGATATACAGCCTATTGCTGGTTAATCCTGTCATATTTTACTATTCCAGACATAATTATTGATCTCTATGAATTTTTCAAACCCTTCCACTCCCAATCACTACTCAGTTAGGAGGGAAGACATTTGAAGTGTCCTATATGTTTCTCCTTCCGTGTGTTCTCACACATATGTTCTTAGGTGGTGAATTCTATACTTCTGCTTACATATCTATTTTTTTTTCAGTCACCACTAGTGATGAGCGATTACGTCGACTATCGTCATCGGGTCGATAGTCGATATCGGCAATTATCAAGACGATTTTAGATAGTCGATAATAGATTATCGCCGATGACCATTAAAGTCTATGGGAGAGGAACAACACCTTCATTATTACACCCAAACAGGGCTGGAGAAGCTGGAATTAACATCCACAACAGTCAAATGGATACCTGCTACATCTTAGGCAACACACTTAGGTTAAAAGCCACAGAAAAAAAGTCACAGACCATTCACTATCCCTGTCTTGTACCACAGCATGACCCTTAAACCTGCATGACCCAGCCACAAATTAAAAAGTGCCAGAAGGCAGTATGATTTGAACCATTATTTTACTTGAACATTGAACATTGAACATTTACTTGGACATTGAATATCCCTGTCCTGGAACGCAGCATGAGCTCCAAACCTGCATGACCCCAGATTAAAAAGTGCCGGAAAAAGGAGTCTTTCAACCACCATTTTAGTTTCACTGGACATTGACTATACCTGTCCTGGGTAACCTACATCTGTTCAAGTCTTCCTGTACCTCCCTTGTACAATTCAGAGGAATATTTGTACCAGCTATTTTGTACATGCAAGTTTTTTAGTAGTTTAATTCTAGAAAACACATTTTTAAAATAGGATGGAATGCCACCACGTCTTTGTTTCTCTTTTTTTAATTGTATTAAATGGGTTGTCTCACTACAGGGATTGCTAGCTATGTTAAAGATCTTGCAAAAACAAGTCATTTTGCAATATGTGTCCATTAACAGTGTCCTACCTATAACAGTAGGACTAGGAATTGATAGTTTTCAACAAAATATCATACAAGTGCGCTATCTGCGCCAAACTGAGATTCAACGAGCCCAATAAAACTATTCAGAAGTTACACGGATGAGAAATTGTGTTTTTTGCAGCAATGACAAACGAGAACAGTTGCTAGAAAATTTTTCTATCAGAATTGTCGTACAACGTGGCTATTTGAAAAAACTAGGGCCGCACCACGTGCAATACAGCTATTTAAAAACTATTTGGATAACAAACGGTGGTTTTTGCACCTATGAATACACCTGCGGTGACTACAAAATTGCTGTATTCAAATTTAAGTGCAGGGTGGCTCTATGAACAAAGCTGGACTGCGCCAAAGTGAAAAACACGTAATTAAATTGTGTACGGATAATAAAACGTGGTTTTCAAACCTATCAATACACCTGCGGTGACTACAAAATTGTTGTTTTCAAATTTAAGTGCAAGGTGGCTCTATGAACAAAGCTGGACTGCGACAAAGTGAAAAACACGTAATTAAATTGTGTACGGATAATAAAACGTGGTTTTCGCACTTATCAATACAAAATTGCTGTATTCAAATTTAAGTGCAAGGTGGCTCTATGAACAAAACTGGGCCGCACCAAAGTAAAAAAACACCTATTTGAAATTTATACGGATAATAAAGGTTGAGTTTTGCACCTATCAAATACACCTGCAGTTACTAGAAAAGATCTGTATCCTAATATAACGTACATGTAATATTACACCAAAACCTGGCCAAAAACTGTTAATCAAAACCCATTGCAATGCAGGGTCAAATCACAGTCTGGGCTGCACAATATCCACTCTCCTTTCAAAAGCCTGCCTGCCAGCCTGTCTGTCTGTGTTCGCCCGCAGCCCCCCCTCCCCCTCGGCTGTACAGCGCTAGATGCTCCTTTAAAATTCTCAGCCTAAGTAACTAAAAACTGCAAATCTCTATGAAATGTCTATGATACACAGACATACACTGAACAGGAAGGGCTGTTCTATGTAAAACGAGGTCATGTGATTTTTCCAGCCAATCACAACCATACACATCCCAGTCATGACGTTGCACACCCAGCTCACCCCGCTCTATTCTGTAAGCTGATTTGCTGGCCGCCAAAATGACAGGAAGCGCTGAAAATGGCTTGATATTAATAGATTATGCACAGATTTTCACCTAAATTATTGCGTGATCGAAAAAATCCGATCAACATAAAAACCGTGCTGATTTCAACTTTGGAAATAATAATCGCTCAACACTAGTCACCACCAACCTTGCATTAGAATTTCAATTTAGCTCATCTTGGAAACACCCGGTTAGGATACTACATTAAACTGAACAGCACTGGAGTAACTCTAATATATATATATATATATATATATTTATATACATATATATATATATATATATATATATATATATATATATATACACATATATCTATATATATATATATATATCTCAAACAGTAGAAGTGTAAACCATTCCTTATGATTTATCTATCATTACATTGCAAGAGTGATTCAAATGATATAGAAGTGTGGAACATCATAGGGATAGAAGTTCTGCTTTACTAATGTGCTACTTTCTAAATTCAGGGCTGAAGGTGCCTGTATTCTGCTTATTGAGCAGACACAGCAGCTGCAGGGTATTAGATTTCCCCTCTTCTATTAGAACCTGAATTGTTCCTGCTTGTAAAATTAGTGTTTGGGGTAACAAGTATACATTTATTGAATTGCTAATTCACAACACTTAGAGAACATTCACAACGCTTTTTCACTTTGTGGCAAATACACAAATTTGCTATGACACAAAACTAATTTGTTAAGTGACTGGCCTATTTCGAGCCTTTAAGGGGTGTTCTCTTCTTACACATTCATGGCATATTGATAAAATATGCCATCAATGTGTGAAAGTTGCGGGTTCTACCTCTGAGACCCGCACCTTTCTTGGGAACAGACCCCCCAAGGTTCCCATTCAGAACAGAGGGCCACATGCATGAAAACTGTCTAGGTTTAAAACTCACTTTATTGCCCATAGCAACCAATCTCATTTTTCTAGAGCACTATATGAAATGAGAGGGGCGCTCTGATTGGTTGCTATGAGCTCTGATTGGTTGCTATGGGCAACAAAGTGTGTTTTAGACCTAGACGGTTTTCATACATGTGGCCCAGAGAGTCAGTCACACTTGCCCACAACCTAGAACTGTTATAGAACAGAATAGAGAATAAAGTGCAAGTGTGACGTTATCTCCATTCTGAATGGAGACTTCTGGGGGTCTGTTCCCGAGAAAGGTGCAGGTCCCACATATATCACACATTAATAGCACATCCTATCAATATGCTATCAATGTGTGACATGGGACAATCTCTTTAATGATTAAGTATTCTTTTTTTTTTTAATGTTTCATTTCAAGAGAAATAACTGTTTCAATTTTTTTCATTGATATAACTATGCCATAGTTTGCTTTTTCGTGGGACAACTTGTATTTTTAGTAGCATTTTGTGGTACATATAATATATTGAAACTCTTTTATTATTTTTGGGGCTGATGGAAAAAGGCTTTTTTGACTTTTGTTTTTATGGCATGCACCATGCAGTATAGATGTCATGATGAATTAATGAGTTCTTATATTATAACAATGCTAATTTTGTATATTTTTGCTTTATGTTTTCCACTACTTTAAAATTTATTTTGAACAAACTATATTTTCTCTATCAATACATTCCATGATGCAAAATATTTCTTTTTTGGTTTGAGCTGTATGAAGGCTTGTTTTCTGGAGCATGAGTTGTAATTTTCAGTCATATAATTTAGTGATTTTCTATTTTTTTGGGGGGTGGCAAGATAAAACCAAAATACCAATCCTAGCATTGTTTTTTTTATTTTTTTACGGCATTAACTCTGTAAATTAATTAACATAGCTTTATTCTTTTGGGTCTGTACAATTACGGCACTGACAATTTTATAGAACTTTGAAAAATCTCTTTAAAAATTGTTGAGAATTTGTTATAAAAAATGTATTTTTCTGTTGATCTTGCCGTGTAAAGTCTTGTTTTTTGCAGAATCATTTGTAGTTTTCATTTGTGTCATGTTGGGGTCCAAAATCCATTTTTTGCAAAGAGTTTAATGTACAAGATAAATATTCTCATAGTTTGATAGATTGGGTCATTACAAATGTTAACTTATCCATTATGTATCTTTTCTTTTATGTTTTTTTTCCACAAAAAGATGCTTTGTAAGGGAAAAACAGGACAGGGTGAAATAAGAGTCCACTAAAAAATGCTGAGGGGGACTCAATGTTAATGTAAAAGAAAAAAAGGCACATCAATGCCAGCTGCGGCAAGGAGGTTAGCATTGTCTCCCAACACAGTGTCCAGAGCATGGAGCAGATACCAGGAGAAAGGCCAGTACACCAGGACACGTGGAGGGGGCCGCAGGGTGGCAATAACCCAGCAGCAGGACCACTACTTCCTTTTAAAGAGAACCTGTCACATAATTTTTGCCCCCCTGTCTGAGGACAGAACAAGGTAGTGCCAGACATGCTGTTTCCAGCGCTGTGTCCCTTATTCTGTAAGATGCTGGAGTTTTCGTATATTTAATGCTCAAATCTGCAGTTTTCAGCCAGAAGAGTCATTCGAAGAGTCCTTCAGACAGTCAGTTTTTTCAAACCGGCCAATCGGAGGCTAGCCCCGCCCATCTCAACTAACAAACCTATTACTTTGTATAGGTAGAAACGTGAATAACTGTCAGTGGGTGGAGCTAGCCTTTGGTGGGCGGGGCTAACACCTGCTCATGAATAAGATTTGAGGGGTAAATGCTCTAAAACTGCTGCATCTTACAGAATAAGGGGCACAGTGCTGGGAACAGCAGATTTGACACTAGCTTGTGCTGCCCTCAGCAAGGGGGACATAATCTATGTGACAGGTTCCCTTTAAGTGCAAGGAGGAACAGGTGGAGCAGTGTCAGAGCCTTGCAAAATGACCTCCAGCAGGCCATTAGTATCCATGTGTCTGCTCAAACTGTCAGAAACACAATGCACGAGGGTGTTATGAGTGCCTGACTTCCACAGGTCGGTGTTTTGCTTACACAAGGATTGGCATATTCGACCTTGGCTCCCTGCACTCTTCAAGGATGAGAGCAGGTTCACACTGAGTCTGGAGATGCTGTGGAGAATGTTCTGCTGCCTGCAACATCCTCCAGCATGACTGGTTTGACAGTGGGTCAGTTATGATGTGGGGAAGCATTTATTTGGAAGGCCGTACAACCCTCCATGTGTTAGTCAGAGGTACCCTGACTGCCAATAGGTACCAGGATGAGATCCATTGTGAGACTATATGCAAGTGCAGTGGGCCCTGGGTTCCTTCTAATGCATGACAATGCTAGGCCTCATGTAGTTGAAGTGTGTCAGCAATTCCTGCATAATGAAGGCATTGATGCTATGGGCTGGCCTATCCATTCCCCAGATCTGAATCCAATTGAGCACACCTGGAACATCATGTCTCATTCCATCCACTGAGCCTCATTTCCTTGTCATAAGGTATTTTCACTGAAATTTGATTTTCCATTTTAATTTTGAGTAAGTCATGGGTGCCGGGAGCGGGATCGCGAGTGTGCCCATGGCCTAACATGCGGGCGCGGCACCATTCGCTGATACGGCAAAGACACGGGTGCGTCTGCGGCTTGGAGTAAGAGCCGCAGGAGCACCCGTGACAGGATGTGATATTTTGGTCGCCCTGCCTCCCAAAAAAATGGAATAAAACATGGATCAAAATATTGAACTCACTCGCTTTAGTGGAGGCCTTACTCCACTAAAATTAACCATCACATAGCTTTAAGCGGAGGAAAAATTATAAAGTTACTGTAAAAGGCAATAACACGGTAAAAGGTAAATAACACGGAATGATCAATCACACCAATAAAAAGTAGATGTTGTCCAACAAAAGAACAAACCCTCATACATCTGTGTGCATGAAATGGCAAGGAGGAAAAATTGAAAAGTAAAAATCCTAAAAGAGCTGCATGTTTAAGGGGTCAAAATAAAATAAAAAATAAAAAAGTTGGACAACCCCTTTAAGATAATTTGAATGTAGAGGTGTTGTGTGTTCAAGGAAATGTGTTTTTTTGTTCTGCATGAGAAACCACCTTCTTGAGAAACAGTTGGTAAAAGATGTGACTATTAATTATACAAGGGACTCTGTAAATGGAGCTATTAGCAGATCTGACAATTTCCCACTGTGATGATATTACGTGGAGCAGTGAAACTACATTATCACAAACAGGTGAAGCTCTTTTGGGCAGGATCATTTCACACTAGGTGAAAATAGATGTGATAAATGGTAAATGTTGGTGCTTAGTCTTAGATTAGTCTTTCCAACAAGGAAACAGTCTGCTTCATTAGAAAAATCAGGCTGAATTTTGTTTTTGGCATATTATAAAAAGATCTAACATGTTTGACAACACAACACATCAAACCATAAAACTTGTGGATTATGATTGCAAATCTACTAGAGCAGTCTGACAGTCAGAATAAAAGAACAAAAAGTCACAGATGGGTCAGCACTGAAGTCCTTATTCATAAGATCCAAAGAGACGAGAATGCAACAGACCGTCCTGTAGTGAGATAGCCCGAACCTCACATGTACAACTCCATAGCAGAAAAAATCCAATGGACGTCAGCATAAATCCGCTCTTTTATTGTGAAGTCAGCAGTACAAAAGGTGCAACGTTTCGGCTCAAAGAAAACACAGAGCCTTTTTCAAGCATAGTGATACATATCAAGTTGTCACAATATAAAGGTTTACAAAAACACCACCCACTTTGAAATCAACCTATCAGGCTGCGTGAATAATCTTGTATGCAAATTACAAATATAACACCATCCATTAATGTGCATATACAGTAAAACTGTTTCCATTACTTACAGAGGAGTTTACATAGAAAAGCCGGACGGTCCATCACGCCATCTTCGGCGTCCCAGTTGTCTTACTGCGCATGACAACAACTCCTGCGCATGTCAACTAAGCTCCACTCGTCTGTTGCTCTACTGCGCATGTCTGTAAGGGCACGTACTCCACAACGGAGTCTGGATTCAGCGTCGCCAATGCGCACGCTCAGTGCCCAAAAAGCCCGTTGGCATATCAATGCAGCAGCAATATATCCAGGAGCAACAGAAGTGCGGAAAGATAACCAAATTTATGCGCTTTCAAAGGCTAAGGCTGTATAATTTATATTATTATTTAGGATAGTCGGGCATAAGGGATCCCAATGCTGACATCCAACATCACCACCAAGGATCAATATCATAATAATGACATCAGTCCCTGGACATGATGGCACTGTCACCACCATGTCACACAAACGTATGACATGGGGAAACGTGCAGGATAATCATAGGCAAATATGTCCCTAACCCAAAGGAGCCAGACTAATATAATCTGAGCTATCCATAAGACTCCAATAAAATCGCCTTAAAATAGCCTAGCACATAATATGTATATTTATGGACCGCACAATAGTGGAGAACATAGGAGATATACAAAACCATCCCATCCGGACAATTCTTCGGATTTTATCCTATGGAAACAAAATAAAATAATAATAGTGTATTATAGTGAATAAGTGTGTTTAAAAAAACTTAAAAACAAAACAAGTATCAAATACTACAATACACAGAGGGCATTATATCTTACTCGTGTTGAACTCAATGTTGAGTCCATTTGGATATAATGAATTCAGTTCAAAGATCCATTTGAGTTCCTTTTTTAAAAGAACCTTTTCACGATCACCACCCCTTCTCATACTAGGGACATGATCAATTACCCTAAATTTAAATTGTGAAATTGAATGATTACATTCATTGAAATGACGTGCCACGGGTAAATCCATCATTTTTCTGCGGATGGTACTTTTATGTTTGTTTATCCGCTCCCGATCTTTCAACTGAATTCATTATATCCAAATGGACTCAACATTGAGTTCAACACGAGTAAGATATAATGCCCTCTGTGTATTGTAGTATTTGATACTTTTTTTGTTTTTAAGTTTTTTAAATACACTTATTCACTATAATACACTATCATTATTTTATTTTGTTTCCATAGGATAAAATCCGAAGAATTGTCCGGATGGGATGGTTTTGTATATCTCCTATGTTCTCCACTATTGTGCGGTCCATAAATACACATATTATGTGCTAGGCTACTTTAAGGCGATTTTATCGGAGTCTTATGGATAGCTCAGATTATATTAGTCTGGCTCCTTTGGGTTAGGGACATATTTGCCTGTATTTATCCTGCACGTTTCCCCATGTCATACATGTGTGTGGCATGGTGGTGACAGTGCCATCATGTCCAGGGACTGATGTCATTATTATGATATTGATCCTTGGTGGTGATGTTGGATGTCAGCATTGGGATCCCTTATGCCCGACTATCCTAAATAATAATATAAATTATACAGCCTTAGCCTTTGAAAGCGCATAAATTTGGTTATCTTTCCGCACTTCTGTTGCTCCTGGAAAATATTGCTGCTGCATTGATATGCCAACGGCTTTTTGGGCACTGAGCGTGCGCATTGGCGACGCTGAATCCAGACTCCGTTGTGGAGTACGTGCCCTTACAGACATGCGCAGTAGAGCAACAGACGAGTGGAGCTTAGTTGACATGCGCAGGAGTTGTTGTCATGCGCAGTAAGACAACTGGGACGCCGAAGATGGCGTGATGGACCGTCCGGCTTTTCTATGTAAACTCCTTTGTAAGTAATGGACACTGTTTTACTGTATATGCACATGAATGGATGGTGTTATATTTGTAATTTGCATACAAGATTATTCACGCAGCCTGATAGGTTGATTTCAAAGTGGGTGGTGTTTTTATAAACCTTTATATTGTGACAACTTGATATGTATCACTATGCTTGAAAAAGGCTCTGTATTTTCTTTGAGCCGAAACGTTGCACCTTCTGTACTGCTGACTTCACAATAAAAGAGCGGATTTATGCTGACGTCCATTGGATTTTTTCTGCTATGGAGTCAGAATAAAAGAACTTTACTCACTGGCACATCTGTAGGCAGAAACAGAGACAGAGGGTGACATGTATGAATGGGACTGCACACTTTGTTTGCTGTGCATTGAGCAAACTATCATACTCCAGTTCTATAGATGTATAAACCATTGCATGCCACAACTTTGTGCAGACTGCACCAGATACAACACTTTTGAATGCGCTGAAGATGCAGGGGAGTGTTGAGCCTCGTACAATGCACCAAAAATGCGAAAGTGTCATACAAATATGTTCCAGTTTCAAAGTGTCCTGGCTGAGACTACTTTTGGAATAGAACGGGACACATTTATAAAGAGCTGTGAGACACTTTCATACTTACTGTCGGATCGAACACTATTAAAAACAGAGGTAAACCTGGTAGAGCCAGGTTCATATATGTCGCTCAGAGTCTCTACACAGCCAATACACAATTTATGTCAAGGACCCTAAATTATATTTACTTTTGTAAAATCAAAAGAACGGTATATGTTTGCTTACTATGTCATACAGCTTATTTGTACATATTAAAGGGGTTTTGCCACGATGTAATGTTGACGTGGGATCCTCCAAAATGGGTATTTAATCACTTTTCTAAATATATGTGATTAAAAAAATTGCAGCCTGAGAGAGCTACAGGCTGCCTTACCTGCCCTTAGTTACTTCAAAGCTTCTATTAGATACGACCTGACAAGAGCTGCTGGCCGGGCTTGCGCAGAGAAAGCTTCTTATCTGATGAGACTGAGCTGCAGAAGCTTTCAAGGCACCGGGTAGAAATATGTTGTTTTTTGTATACAGAATCCACTAGTTGTAGTGTGATTATCTGAGTAGATCCCTGCTTTATCTGATGACAGAGAACATGAAGAAGCTTTCAAGCTGCTGTGGAGAAAGCTGTTGTCTTTTGTATACAGAATCCACAAGTTGTAGTTTGATTATTGGAGTGAACATTTCACACGATCCCTTATACAGCTATGTGCTCTGGCTGTCTGTGTCTGTCTCTCTCTCAGCTCTGTGGCTTGTTTACATTTGCTTCTTAGCAGATAAGGCACGTCCTGGCAAAACCTTTAAACCTTTAAAGGGGTTTTCTTTACCTCATCTGCTCAGGAGAGAAGATAAACAGAAGATAAATAAAGCATGCTGAGTCACAGGGGGGGGTATGGGGAGAGGGAGGAGGGGTGAGCAGAGAGCGAGGAAGCAGGGAATGTCTACAATGTTCACTCAAATAATTACATTACAACCAGTGGATTCTCTATACAACAGACAGCCTCATACACTGCGCTTTTCTCCCCAGTCCCTCCAAAGCTCAGTTCAAGCTCAGTCCTTGTCATCAGATAAGAAGTGCAAACACGAAAGCGTGACCAGATCAGCTCCTGTCAGTGTCCTGGTCATGTCTAATGTAAGCTGTCATGAAACTAAGGGGGACTGAGCCATGCTGTAGCTCTCAGAGGTTTCACTTTTTGTAATCACATATATTTATAAAATTGATTAAATACCCATTTTGGAGGATCCCACGTCAACATTAAATCATGGCAAAAGCCCTTTAAATATCTTATTAAGAGCTTTTTCCTCAGTAGACAAGATTGCACAAACAAATTGTGTTTGATGTCATTTTTTTCTCTGTATGTAAACATAGAATTTTATTATGGAGCCATAATGCCTGGCACGATGGCACCTTGTTAAAGAGCCATCCTTATATATATATAGTAGACCTTTGTCCATTTATGTTATTACAGGTTAAACATGTGTATACTCTGCCCTCCCTCCACCTTTAAACAGTCTTAGGTAACAAGCTTGACAAAGGGGGTGTATCCCAAAATGTCGTGACAGAATGTGCAGATTATTCTGAGCTAGTTAAGCTACAGACACATGGATCCAAAGTACATATGTAAAATAAATCCAATTTACTGTGCATAAATATATGTGGATATCAGTTTTTTTTTCATCTTTTCTACAAATACTATTGAAAAGTCTTTTAAATACTAATGTTTATATGAAAATAAGGTATAATAAATGGAAAGAAATATTTGAAAGAAACTGGAATAGTGAAGTGTGCATTGTTACCTAAGACAGAGCTATTCTTCCCAAAATCAGTGCTAGGAAAATATTAATTGGTTTGTATGTGGAAAACTGGTAATTGGTTTCAAATCCCCAAAATGTCACTCAACATATTACAGAATGCAGATTAAAGAAAATAAAGTAGATGAATAATACAGATAAAGCAAGTCCTTACATATGACATCATAAAGAGCTTCTGGGAGCTGGAAATCACTTTCTATTTTGAGGACAGGAGCTTAATTGGGTCATGTACTTTATATACAACATGGTGCCTAAGGAAGCTGTTCACCCTGGCACATGTAAAGAGCAGTACAGAACATGTAGTACTGCCCTGTACTGTAGAGAGGCACTATAAGACAGCCAATTACTACATGCATTTCACTGGCACAGTTGTTCACTAGTAAAATGTTCATAATTGGTTTGATCTTCCATCAATCACATGTGCCTCAGATAACCAGTATCTGTGAGTGTGTGGTGAGTGTGGTTTTAAGATACAATGTCCCAGCAACGACAATTGTATGGCCATTGTAACTTGAGGGATCACTGTGTCACCCTATACACTTCTATAGGTACAATATTTTGATCGTGTAAAAATCTATGGTAGTACAGAGTTATAGTATGGTCATGTGCATGGGGCTTAGTTGATCATTTTCTATAGTGCAATATCCCAGTATAATCAAATATAGGTTGTTATTAGTTGTTCTAAACTGAACTATTAAGCAGAATGTCGTAAGATGTTAATAAGTGGCAGTAAAGAGAACCTGTCACATAGTTTATGCCACCCTTGCTGAGGACAGAACAAGTTAGTGTCAGACATGCTGTTTCCAGCGCTGTGTCCCTTAATCTGTAAGATGATGTAGTTTTTGACTATTTAATGCTCAAAATCTTCAGTTTTCAGCCACGAAAGAGTCAGAGTCAGTTTGTTCAGACCCCGTCCACCTGAGGCTAGCCCCGCCCACCTCAACTGATAGGCCCCGTTCACACGGCTTATTCACGGCGGATTTGTGCGCCGTATGAGCGCACAAATTCGCCGTGAATAAAGGGCGGGACGGGCGGGGCCGGAGCGCGGCGGGGGCGCCGCTCCTGGCCCCATAGACAATGCAAATTTTTTACGGCGCGTCCGCGCCGTAAATAATGTGCATGTCACTTTTCCCCCCCGGCGGATTTGCCGAGCGGGGAGGAAACGACGGAATCCACTGTTCTCTATGAGAGCAGTGGATTACCGTAATGACTCCGACGGATTGGCGCCGTATTGAAGCGCAAATCCGGCGCGGAATACGGCGCCAATCCGTCGGCAAATAAGCCGTGTGAACGGGGCCATAAACCTATTACTTTGAATAGGTAGAAACATGTGAATAACTGTCAGTGGGCGGGGCTAGTCTTTGGTGGGCAGGGCTAACACCTGATCATGGGTAAATGCTCTAAAACTACAGCATCTTACAGAATAAGGGACACAGCGCTGATTACAGCAGCTCTGACACAAGCTTGTGCTGCCCTCAGCAAGGGGAGAATAATCTCTGTGACAGGTTCTCTTTAAAGTAAAAAACATGGTGTTGAAATTAACAGAGAGCATGGATGAAATCTGAACTCTTTTCTGACTGCTTTGAGTTATGTTTTTTATTTGACTGCAGTGCAAGTTAGTCATTCTCAACATATTAAGTTAGATCCATTTCAGAACCATCAAGAAAACAAAATCTTATTTCAAACAGTTCACCAAACAATCCTTAGCGAAGATCTCAATTGAAGCCGTGAGGACCTCCCACTGACATGGAGCTGAACGCCTCGAAGGTTCCAATATTCAGTTTACATCATAGAAGAATATTCATTGTCAGTCTCAAAAAAGAAAAGTGGTGCTAAGCTAAACAGCTTCTAATCACGTTAGACAAAGTTTTGGCTTGTGATTCTACACAAACAACATGAACATTGTTAAATGAAAGGCACACTACATTTCATTTATTAAGAGTGAGTGAAAACAGTTTATTTGTTAAAAAAAATGGTATGATGGAAGAATTTTCATCACTATAATCACTTGAGGAGATATTGACCAACCCACATCCTGCACTGTGATTGACAGGAAAATAGAATATACAGTATCTCACAAAATTGAGTGCACTCCTTACATTTTTTTAAATATTGTATAATACCCTTTCATGGGACAACAATAAAAATGTGATACAATATAAAGTAATCAGTGTACAGCTTGTATAACAGTGTAAATTTGGTGTGCCTTCAAAATAACCTAACACACAGCCATCAATGTCATAATTGCTGGCAACAAAAGTGAGTACACCCCTAAGGGAAAATAGACAAATTGTGCCCAACTTACAAGTTATTCTCCATGGTATCATGCGACTCGTTAGTGTTACAAGGTATCAGGTGTGATTGGGGAGATGGTCTGTTAAATATTATCGCTCTCACACTCTCTCATACTGGTCACTGAAAGTTCAACATGGCACCTCATGGCAAAGAACTCTGAGGATCTGAAACAACGATTTTTTGCTCTGCATAAAGATGGCATAGGCTATAAGAATATTTCCAACACCCTGAAACTGAGCTCCAGCACATTGGTCAAGATCATTCAGTGGTTTAACAAGACATGTTCCACTTAGAACACGCCTCGCCCTGGTCAAAAAAAGAAATTGAGTGCACGCGCTCAGCGTCATATCCAGAGATTGTCTTTTCAAAATAGATGCATAAGTGCTCCCACCATTACTGCAAAGGTTAAAGGGATGGGGAGTCAGCCTGTTAGTCCTTAGACAATATGCCGCACGCTGCATCAAATTGGTCTGCATGATTGTCGTCCTAGAAGAATAAATGATGCACAAGAACACCCGCAGACAGTTTGCTGAAGACAAGAAAGCTACAGACATGGACCATGTCCTGTAGTCTGATGAGCCCAAGATAAACTAATTTGGTTCAGAAGGTGTGAAGCATGTGTGGTGGTAACCAGGTGAGGAGTACAAAGACAAGTGTGTCTTGCCCACAATCAAGCATTTTGGTGGGAGTGCCATGGTTTGGGGTTGCATAAGTGCTGCTATCTGTGGGGAGCTAAAGTTCATTGAAGGAATCATGAATACCAACATATACTATGACATACTGTAGCAGAGCATGATCCTCTCCCTTCATAACTGAGCCTCAAGGTAATATTCCAACATGATAAAGACCCAAAACACAACACCTAGATGACCACTGCCATGCTAAAGAAATTGAGGGTTAAGGTGCTGAACTAGCCCAGCATGTCTCCATACCTAAATTCTATTCAGCATCTGGGGGGCATCCTCAAACGGAATGTCTCCAACATCCACCAGCTCCGTGTTGTTGTCATGGAGGAGTGGAAGAGGATTTCATTGGCAACCTGTGAAGCTCTAGTGAACATCATGCCCAGGGTGTACTCATTTTTGTGAGATACTGTATTTTCAACGATTTGACATTTGTACTACATCAGTTATGGGCTGAGGTTGCACATAGCATTTTGGTTGTAGTTTTTGGCATCTTTTTAATTGCCTATTACGGGAAAAAATAACTTAGGGCAACATGTTTGGAACTTGGCGCTGACACGTCAGTTCTAAATAGATATAGAGGAGTGTATAATATGACAAACCTTGGTGCATAGAGTCTTATGTGGCAAACATTTTGGCGCATAGAATTTTATGTGCCAAACTTTCTCAGCCATGGTGTGAATTTGTATGACAGTTTCGAGCCAAACTCTGATACATGTTTGGCACATTCAGAAGTGTTGTGTCTAGTGCAGACTGCGCAAAGTTTTGGCATACAAATATTCATACATCTGTCGGAAAGGTCTACTACAGTTTTTTAGCTCAAAGTATGCAAGAAAACTGGTGCAACCCCGTTCATTCATGTTAGTGCCTAGATGTTAGGCTCTTTTCACACTAGAGCCCTGACTTTAATATACAATAGAACCACGACACTAACGGATCCATCATTATATGGATCTAACAGTCACTGAAGACAACATTGACTTTGATAGAGTGTGTCAGGGTTCGTTTACAGTTTATGTAATTTTGAAATCAAGAATATTGATACATGCTGCCCTATTTTTACCTTAAAAAATTACAGAAACCCCAACAAATGACTTCAAATAGCCTATAAAAGTAAATAGTAGTGAAAAATTACCTTAAAAGAGGTCTTATGAAGGCAGCCTTTGTCCATATGCTCTATTAGGTCATACAGATGTCAGGGAGGTGGGTCCCCTGCTGAAGAAATGTCCTCCCCATTAGCTGTAAAGGAGAGTTGATGTCTGGTGGACTAGAGCTGTCTTTGTAATAATTGGATAGCCATACATCTGTATGATCAGACTGTAATACTACATTGTGTGGCTAACCACAGCTTCCCCAATCAAATGACTGATTTCTCCAAGAGCCTGACCTGCGGGGATCAATTTGCTGCAGAAGAGGATCCATTTCTAAAGGGGTTGCCGCTGAGGAGAAACTACTTTAACTATATGTTAGTAAAAAATATGATTTTTCATTTACATATGTTGCTTCCAGTGATTTCAGATTGTTAGGGATTTCGTTATGTTTTGCTACTTTAAAAAAAACAAACAAACAACTTTTTTTGTTTTAAGTTTGCTTTGCAGTGCCATTTTCCAGAGACCAATAATTTTCCTATTTTTTCCATCTACAGACCTGAGTTAGGGCTCTTTTTTGTGGGCTTAAGTGTTGTTTTTATTTGTACCATTTTTATTGTAATTTTTTTACACTGAAGTTACCAAAAACATGCAATTTTGTAAAATGTTAAAAGGAGGGGGGATGTTTTGAACTTTTTTTTATATTTTTAAAACTTTCTCAACTATTGCTTTTAGTCCCCATTGGGTACTTAACCACCTGGGGGCTCAATTGCTTGTACACTCTTTTGCAATAGGATTGTATTGTCTTAGACTGCCTGCTGCCATGACAACCATTTGGCACCCAGCAAGTGGCAATCTTTTAATCAATTAGATGCCGATATCGTGTTTACCATAGCATCTTAATTGGGTAAATGGCCAGGATTGGCAGGAGTTACTGCAATTAACAGATGGTACCCACTGGGTATGAGTCAGCAAGTAAACCCACTTACCTTTGTTTAGGTAAAGCAGAAACCTCAAAAATGGCTTGTCATTCATTTAATAGATTGCTTCTAGAGCTACTTAAATCAAAAACTATAATTTAAAAAAATATGGTCCACTTTTCCTGCATCAAAAAAAAAGCAGAAATTTGTCCCAGACTTTTACAATTCTCCTTGTCATTTATGGATTCTGCAGCTTTTGTTTTGCACAAATGCATGAAGTGAACTTGATCTATTAAAGACTAATAGGATGAATAGTCATAGACATAGGCATAGGCAGTGATAACGAAGCTTTTAGAGACCGAGTGCCCAAACTGTGACCGAAGTAACCTTAGTTACCGCAAAGTGCCGACGACGTCGGCATGAAGCAGGGAGGTGATGTTGAGAAGCGGGGCCGCACAACAATTAATACGAGGGATGTGACGGCCGCTTAGCCCATCCCTCTGCCATATTTCCACTATACAGTGACCATATAGTGGTAGATAGCAGTGTTCACAGGTGCTCAGCAGACTGAATAATACCACAACACCACGACCACATATCACCACGACATAGTAACTGAATAATACCACAACACCACATATCACCACCACATATTGACTGAATAATATCGACACTTATCGCCACAACAAAGTGACTGAATAATGCCACCACAAAATGACTGAATATTAGTGTTGAGCGATTACGTTGGCTATCGACATCGATCGATAGTCGATAGTCGGCCACCATCGATAAGGTTTTCGATAGTCGATCATCTCCGATGACCATTAAAGTCTATGGGAGAGCAACAACACCTTCATTCTTACACCCAAACAGGGCTGGAGAAGCTGGAATTAACATCCACAACAGTCAAATGGATACCTGCTACATCTTAGGCACAACACTTAGGCTATAAAAGCCACAGGAAAAAAGTCACACACCATTCACTATCCCTGTCTTGTACCACAGCATGACCCTTAAACCTGCATCACCCACAAATTAAAAAGTGCCAGAAGGCAGTATGAAAATGAACCATCATTTTACTTGAACTGGACATTGAATATCCCTGTCCTGGAACGCAGCATGAGCCCCAAACCTGCATGACCCCAGATTAAAAAGTGCCGGAAAAAGGAGTCTTTCAACCACCATTTTAGTTCAACTGGACATTGACTATACCTGTCCTGGGCCACAGCATGAGCCCCAAACCTGCCATGACCCCCACATTTAAAAAGTGCCGGAAAAAGGAATCTTTCAACCACCATTGTAGTTTCACTGGACTTTGGGACTAAAACCTGTCCTGGGCCACAGCATGAGCCCCAAACCTGTATGACCACCACATTTAAAAAGTGCCGGAAAAAGGAGCCCTTTCAAAACCACCATTTTAGTTTCACTGGACATTGACTTTTACCTGTCCTGGCCAACAGCATGAGCCCCAAACCTGCATAACCCCCCAGATTTAAAAAGTGCCGGAAAAAGGAGTCTTTCAACCCCCATTTTAGTTTCACTGACATTGACTATACCTGTCCTGGGCCCACAGCATAGCCCCAAACCTGCATGACCCCCACATTTAAAATGGCCGGGAAAAAGGAGTTTTTTCCCCACCATTTTAGTTTCATTGGAAAATTTGACTATACCGGGTCCTGGGCCACAGCATGAGCCCCAAACCTGCATGACCCCACATTTAAAAAGTGCTGGAAAAAGGAGTCTTTCAAACACCATTTTAGTTTCACGGGACATTGACTATACCTGTCCTGGGCCACAGCATGAGCCCCAACCTGCATGACCCCCAGATTTAAAAAGTGCCGGAAAAAGGAGTCTTTCAACCACCTTTTTTAGTTTCACTGGACATTCACTATACCTGCCCTGGGCAACAGCATGAGCCCCAAACCTGCATGACCCCCACATTTAAAAAGTGCCGGAAAAAGGAGTCTTTCAACCACCATTTTAGTTTCACTGGACATTGACTATACCTTTCCTGGGCCACAGCATGAGCCCCAAACCTGCATGACCCCCACATTTAAAAAGAGCCGGAAAATAGGAGACTATCAACCAACTTTATAGTTACACTGGACATTGACTATACCTGAACTGGGCCACAGCATTGAGCCCCAACCTGCATGGACCCCCACATATTAAAAAGTGCCGGAAAAGGAGCTTTTCAACCACCATTTTATTTTCAATGGACATTGGACTATCCCTGTCCTGGGCCACAGCATGAGCCCCAAACCTGCATGATCTCCACAATTAAAAAGTGCCGGAAAAAGGAGTCTTTCAACCACCATTTTAGTTTCACTGGACATTGACTATACCGGTCCTGGGCCACAGCATGACCCAGGGCCGGAGTTACAGTGGGTGCAGTGGAGAGCCCAGGCTGGCGTCCGTCATCTATTAACACGCAGGTTAAATACATGATGACGCAGCAACGAAAACTGTCGTGCTGAAGCAGAGTCCCGGAAGCGGAAGTGTGAGAACTCCAGCCTTCCTCAGTACACAGTCAATACCGGGGTAGCGCTTGCCCCTCCGTATGAGTATGGACCAATTGGGGCTTCACTTGGAAATACTGTGTGGTAAACGCCTCTTTTACACCCAGGTGCCCTTTATCTTGGCATTCTTTTTCATTTTATCAACGTGCTGGAGGAAAGGTTCTCTGTCTTTGTTCTCTGTCCGTGCTCCATACTCCATGTCCTCTGAATAACCTACATCGGGTCAAGTTTTCCTGTACCTCCCTTGTACAATTCAGAGGAATTTTTTTAACAGCTATTTTGTACATGAAAGTTTTTTAGTACTTTAATTTTTAAAAAACCCCATTTTTAAAATCGGATGGAATCCCACCATGTCTTTGTTTCTCTTTTTAATTGTATTAAATGGGTTGTCTCAATAAGGGATTGATAGCTATGTTAAAGATCTTCCCAAAAACAAGTCATTTTGCAATATGTGTCCATTAACAGTGTCCTACCTATTCCTGTTTCTGACAGCACCATCACCCTTGAGCCACTCTTGACCATTGTGAAGAACAAATATCTGTTAGAAACAACATTTTTTAGAATAGGACCTGTAGTATAGCTGCATGTCACAGCAAAATGCCTCCAAAAATTGTGAAGGAGAAATGCCACTTAGAAGCCACATTTCTGTTCCAAAGGACCATGATTATTGCTGTATCTCACAGCAACATGACCCCAAAAATTTATAAATATGATTTCTCAGCCACTGTTAAAAACTGTGAGGGAGAAATGCCACTTAGAAGCCACATTTCTGTTCCAAAGGACCATGTTTTATAGCTTTATCTCACAGAAACCCATGACCCAAAAAATTTAAATATGATTTATCTCAGCCATTGTTAAAAAATTGTTGAGGCAACATGACCCCAAAACCATTGACAATGTGAAAAATTTCTAAAGATGAAGTGAGTAAATGGAATTGGTTTTGCCCATGAAACCTTGGTGTCTTTTAGTCTCCTCACAGCAAAACCAGCAAAATGAACTGTTGGGAATTGAGAATAAAAATTATAGTAAGAAATGATCATTTTAAAAATAAGATTTTCAAGAGGACCATTTCTGTTTGGAGAGGAATGTGAAGTAGACCGGCAACTAATCGGTGACCTCGGCAACTGGGGCCACAACATCATCAGAGATCCATGCCTGATTCATCTTAAATGAAAGTCAAACGATCCACATTATCTGTGGAAAGCGGAGCGTTTGTCTGTAATGACTCCTCCGGCTGTGCTGAAGGTCCGCTCAGATATGACGCTGGCTGCTGGGCAGGACAACACCTCTATGGCGTGGCGAGCGAGCTCGGGGCAATTCGTCCATTTTGGATACCAAGAAGTATTTTGGGTCCGGAACAAATACAAAAACATCGGTGTTGTGACTCATAGAGTCGTGCACCATGGTCTTTAGCTTGTCTCTGGGTGTTGTATGTATGGCCTGCATTGCTTGAGTTGTTGAGGTGGTAAAATAAAGATTGCCAGAGGTCACCCATTAGGCTTCTGCCACCTTGCCTGCTGCTGCCGCTGCTCCGCTACGGCTCTTGGCACTCTACTGCTGTCACGTCGCTGGCGTTGTTCCACCTTGGACTTTTGGGGGAACGGAAGCAGAACGCAAACAGATGTCCCCATTGATCAATCAGCAAGGTCTCCATTTCCGCATTTTACTCTCTATTTGGGTGGGGGGGAAAGGGAAAAGTGCTGAGTTTTGTTTTGTACCGGGGATCAGGAGGGGGCCCCAACCCGTAACTGTTGTTCATTTGATGGCCTTAATGCGAGGATCTGTTGGAGGAAATGGAGCATCCAAGCACGTGGAGCATGTGAGAAGATGGAGCCTTGAGTTCCCAAGCCTTGGGTTGAGGGGGACTAGCAAACTCATCTTTCCCCATCTGCCTCAAATTCACGCCAACCTCTTTCCAAGGCAGGGACGTCGGTGTCTAGGAATACCTCCCCTCCTCCTCCTCCTCTGCTTCCTCCGGCACAGCTTCAACAGCCTGCATGACGTTGCCTCAGATGATGCACCCTGAGAGCTGAGGTGCCGCCTTGCACTAGCTCTGGACCCTGAACCATGCCTAATGAAGACCGAAAAAAATTGGAGAAACTGTCGGGCCTTGTGCATTCGACGGAGAGAAAGGCTCCGTGTCTGCAATCTGTGTCCGTCTCCTCCTCCGTCGCTGGCGGGCCTGAGTTTCAGAGTGTCCAACATCGTTCCAGAACTAAAATCACCACAATGCTCATGCTGGACAAGGGCATCGTCCGCACTGACCATTTTGGTGGCTTCTTCAAAACTGGCAAGGATGGTGCAGAGCTCTTTCACTGCCTCCACTCTCCCGGGGGCTCAACACCCGAGGTCCGCACCGCTGCCCTTGTCAGGCCATGTGTCACTTTTGTACGCGTAATGGCATTGCGCTGCTCCCACAATCGCTGGAGCATGTGGAGGGTGGAATTCCAGGTGTTGCCACGTCAACAATGAACCCGGGTTGACCGGGAGCCGAGCTGACGCGCAACGCAGCCAGGCGGGCGAAGCAGGGTGCGAACGGCGGAAGTGCGACTCAGACCTCGAGCCTTCTTTAGCAGGCAGTCCAGACCCGGGTAGCTCTTTAGAAAAATTTTTGGATGACAAGGTTCATGACTGTGCCAGGCAAGGGATGTGCTCCAGCCCACGATCTTTAAAGGGGGGCCAGCAGATTTCACCCGTTATCGCACACCACCTTGCCTGGCACAAGGGTTTCTTGTCACCCAGCCAAACGCTCGGTCTCGTTGCGGAGAGCCGTCCACAGCTCCCGACCTGTGGTGGACGGTCTCCAAGGCAGATTAATATTTCAACACGCCTGGTGTCTCTGGGCACATGATGCCACCCGAGGACCCTTTAGGGAAAGAGCCCTGCACCATCCTGCGGTTTTGAAGAGCGTGCGCCGAGCCTGAGAGCCACCGTCACCCCAGAGACATCCACCAGCTCACCCAGTGGAGCTGTCACAGAGATTTTAACGGCCTTGGCCGTGCTTACTAGTCCCTGTGTCGGTGGTGAGATGGGGCTTTCCGGACACAGATGCAGACAATGCACTTTAAATTTTTAGATGACACGTGGCTGGCCAGGGCAGGGACGGCTTTTCTGGCAAAGAAATGCCTGCTCGGCATCTGGTATTGGGGGCAGGCGAGGCCATGACGTGGCGGAACCCATCTGTGTCCACCAGACGGAAAGGCAAGATTTCCAAGGCCAAAAGCCTGGCAATGCCGACATTCAGGCTTTTGGCTTTTGGGGTGGTTTGGGGGTTAAAGTGTTTCTCTTTCTCCAAACCTGGAAGACAGAAGGCTGGCTGCTAGACTGGGCCCCTGTACGGTGTGCAGGTCGCAAACTTGCGGAAGGAGAAGGGGTAGGATGGTCTCTGGTGGTGCTGGTGGTACTCTGGGCGACGGTGGAGGCTGAAGCGGAGGCTGATCCCTGATCATGACTCTGAGAGACATGGGCAGCTGAGGAAAAGCTTGGGGGGTGGCGGAGGAGGAGGAGGCGGGAGACAGAGGGTTGGACAGTGGTTGGAGGCTCGGCGGCGGTCTGGCCTTTTTTGGCCAAGTGTTCCCTCCATTTCAACTCAAAGCAAATTCGCTGCATGTGACTAGACATGTTGGTGGTGGTTAACCACTTAAGGTTCTTGCCTCTACTTATGCGTTTACAGCAAAGGCGGCATATGACATCGCTGGGTGAATCAGAGGCTTGCTCAAAGAAGGCCCAGGCTTGAGAGGTCCTGGACCTTTTTGACGGCGATAAGCGAGGAGCGGGGTTTGCGCTGACCGTGGCTGGCGGAATCATATCAGCGGACTTCTGCGACCCCCCTCTCCCTTTTTTTTTGGCGGGACCCGTATTGACACTACCCCCTCGTCTTCCTCCTCGTCCACTGATGAAGCGCTCGCAAGCAAAATTCTGCGGAAAAGACCAGGATGGATCCGCAATGTCGTCATCATCATCATCATCAACACAGGTGACTTGGTTGTCCTGACTTTCTGCATCCAGAAGCTGCGGGCTACAAGCAAGGGGCACTGCAAGGCGTTGCCGACCGCCCGGGATTTTTGCCGATTTACCCGGGTTCCTTCACCTCCTCTGATGGCTCAGTAACTGGGCGTCAGAGCAGACAAATCATCCTCTTGATCTTTTAACATGCCTTTTTGACCCCAACCGCATTGTCATCAAAGAGGTCTTCAGACAATGGATTATCCACAGTGGTGGGTAAAACACATGACCTTAGGGCTGCTTCATGTTGGACGGATGTGAAAGATGCTGATGACGACATTTTTGGGCGTGATGGGAGGACGAGGGGGTAAGACTGCTAGATGCAGGTTGCATTAACCACTGAAGGAACAGATTGGCGACGATGTTCGTTACTTAGATTCACAGGGCCCTGACCCAGCGATGGGCAGGCCTGACGGTCCTCAACTGACGATCCGCTGGCATGCGTGTTGTCGCCAGCACTGGAAGGAGCACCTTCTCCGTACCTCTACCCCCATGTGCTAACCCCCCTCTTTGCTCAGCTTACCACCTGCATTCCGCTCCATGTTCAAAAATATAAAATTTGAGAAGGTATGGAATAGTTTTGGAAAGTCTCTTATTAAAAGACGCAAATCACAGCATTCTCAAATCCTCTAATCAAAAACAAAATTGCTGGATTCAAATTTAACTGCAAGGTGTCTATCAACAAATCTGGACTGGGCAAAAGTGCAAAAAACATGTATCTGTTATGTTTTCGTATAATACACGGTATTTTTTGCACCTTTCAATTCACCTGTGGTGACTATAGAATTGCTGTTTTAAGATTTACGTGGATGCTGCGTCAATGAACAATGCTGGGTGCGCAAAAAGTAAAAAAACACGTATCTGTTATGTTTTCGTATGATACACGGTATTTTTGGCAACAAACAACCTATTCTGACTACAAGATTGCTGGATTGTAATTTAACTGCAAGGTGGATATATCAACACAGGTGGAATGGGTAAAATTGAAAATGAACACCTATCTGAAATGTATACTGATAATAAAAGTGGAGTTTTGCACCTAACAAAGAGACCTGCAGTTACTAGAAATGATGTGTATCCAATATAAGTTCAGGCTGCCCAATATCCAGGAAATATTTCAATAGCAAACTGTTAATAATAAGATATTGCAGTGCAATGTCTACACTCAGTCTTGGTTAACATTATCCAGTTTTCTTTCCTGATAGAGCTTGTCGGGGGTCGCCCGTGGCCCCCCCCCCCTCGCTTCCCCCATGACTTTACAGCGGTAGATGCTGCTTTAAAATTCTCTAGCTAACTACATAAAATCTTCAAATCTCTAATCTAACTAAATTGGAAGGATCACAGCTAATAGTAGAGGTTTCTCTGTGCAGAAATAGACTAATTTCGCTGAGCTGTTTGGCCACAGGCAGAGCGCAGGTCCTATCCCTATGAGACGCTGAGAGACACTGAGGCTGAAACAGGAAACGCTGTTCTATGTTAAAACGAGGTCATGTGATTTTTCCAGCCAATCGCAACCATACACATCCCAGTCATGACGTCGCACACACATCTCACCCTGCTCTATTCTGTAATCTGATTTGCTGGCCGCCAAAATGTCAGGAAGCGCCGAAAATGGCGCGATCTTAATAGATGATGCACAGATTTTAACCTTAATTATCGCATGATCTGAAAATTTCGATCACCATAAAAACCTTGCCGATTTCAACTTTGTCGATAAAAATCGCTCAACACCACTGAATATTACTGAATATAAACCATTATACTTTGCAAACATATAAGAGATTACTGTTCAGGCACATTTAGTGACTCACAGGTGACGTTTCTCCGATGAGTCGTTTACATTCCGGTTTCTTCTCCATCCGGTTCACACAGTGCAGGAAGCCAGCGAGTGGGCAGCCTGGCATGCGTGCCAGCAGAGATGGCCCTGAGTGCCATCTCTGGCACGCGATCCATTGGTTCGCCACCACTGTACTAGGGCATCTCAAAAAATTAGAGTATCCTCAAAAAATAATTTACGTTCATAATTTAAGTCAACTAGCTATAATAGCCATGTTTTCGTTAGTTATAAGCCATGCTCATCCGAATTACAATAAATAATAGCACTCTGTGTGTAACAAGTCTATACAATATATAGGTTTCTCTATTCCATTTGAATTACGAACATAAATTAACTTATTGATGATATTCTAATTATGTAAAATGCACTAGTAGTAAACAGTCAAATCTGTTCCTATCCTGAATCTCCCAATAGATTCAGTTCAATAGGCGGACAGTAAACTTTATTAGTGTGTTTTTAGAGTGTGGGAGGAGACCCATGCAAATACATGGAGAACATTTAGTTGTTACCCTTGGTTAGATTAGAATTTATACCCAGTTGCTACAACATGATGGTTCTGTAGCTCCTATGAATAAATTCAATGGTACCTATTTCCCCCTTTTATGGAATACAATAGAAAACCAGGAAATACTGTAGGTGACAAACACTCAGAGGCATTGCAGGGCAATAAAATTACACAGCTGTGAAAAGACACAAAGTACTTCAAAAGACATAGAAAAAAGGGAAGGTTGAATTATATTAACATATTCTACAGTCCATGTGTGAACCGAGAGTAGCACTGTGAAATAAAGACATCCAAGTATACTGAAGTCTTAATATGGAGGTGGCTATAAGAAGTTGCAGGTCTGTGAATGACCTCTGATAGGCCCTTTATTTCAATTGCTTAAGTTTCACTTCAAGAGTTAGAATTGCCAGGTCATTAGCTTGTTAAAGAGTGTTATTAGCATCATCAACTGAAAGAATGGAAAGGGTGAAGTAGATTTCTTTACACTTGCTTTACTGAGATGCCCAGCTTCCATCACAATACATACTGAAAGCCATCCGCTGAACCAATGACAGGTGATGTTCAGGTAAACAAGTAACCCCAGGTCACCAGCTGAATAACATCTTAGTTATAGACTTTCCAGCAGTAATTGTTAGATAAATGATGAGACTAGATTTGTAAGTGTTGCCTTTCCATTGCCCAATCCTGAAAACATATAAAGCTTGGATTTAATTTTTTTATGATGCTTATAAGTAGTGTTGAGCGATTATTATCGATAGAGTTGAAATCGACACAGTTTTTATGTTGATCGGATTTTTTAGATCACGCGATAATTTAGGTTAAAATCTGTGCATCATCTATTAATATCGCGCCATTTTCGGCGCTTCCTGTCATTTTGGCGGCCAGCAAATCAGATTACATAATAGAGCAGGGTGAGATGTGTATGCGACGTCATGACTGGGATGTGTATGGTTGCGATTGGCTGGAAAAATCACATGACCTCGTTTTACATAGAACAGCCCTTCCTGTTCATGATCAGTGTCTGTCAGCGTCTCATAGCAGTAGGACGTGCGCTCTGCCTGTGTCCAAACAGCTCAGCGAAATTATTCTATTTCTTCACAGAGAAAGCTCTACTGTTAGCTGTGATCCTTACAACTTAGTTAGATCAGAGATTTGAAGATTTTATGTAGTTAGGTAGAGGATTTTAAAGGAGCATCTACCGCTGTAAAGTCATGGGCGGAAGGGGGCGGGGGGGTGAGGAGCCCGTGGGCGAACACAGACAAGCTCTTTAAAGAATACTGGATTTAGTTCACCAAGACTTAGTGTAGACATTGCACTGCAATAGCTTTATTATTAACAGTATTCTATTGAAATATTTCCTGGATATTGGGCAGCCTGAACTTATATTAGGATACACATCTTTTCTAGTAACTGCAGGTCTCTTTGTTAGGTGCAAAACTCCACTTTTATTATCAGTATACATTTCAGATAGGTGTTCTTTTTCAATTTTGCCCATTCCAGCTTTGTTGATATAGTCACCTTGCAGTTAAATTAGAATCCAGCAATTTTGTAGTCAGCACAGGTTGATAGGTGCCAAAAATACCTTTTATTATCTGAATACATTTCAGATACGTGTTTTTTCACTTTGGCGCAGTACAGCTTTGTTCATTGAGGCACCTTGCACTTAAATGTGAATACAGCAATTTTGTAGTCACCACAGGTGAATTGAAAGGTGCCAAAAATACCTTTTATTATCCGAATACATTTCAGATACGTGTTTTTTTTACTTTGGCGCAGGCCAGCTTTGTTGATAGATCTACTTTGCAGTTAAATTTGAATACAGCAATTTTGTAGTCACCACAGGTGAATTGATAGGTGCCAAAAATACCTTTTAGTATCCGAATACATTTCAGATACGTGTTTTTTCACTTTGGCGCAGGCCAGCTTTGTTGATAGATCTACTTTGCAGTTAAATTTGAATACAGCAATTTTGTAGTCACCACAGGTGAATTGATAGGTGCCCAAAAATACCTTTTATTATCCGAATACATTTCAGATACGTGTTTTTTCACTTTGGCGCAGTACAGCTTTGTTGATAGAGCTACTTTGCAGTTAAAATGTGAATACAGCAATTTTTGTAGTCACCACAGTTTAATTGAAAGGTGCCAAAAATACCTTTTAATATCCGTATACATTTCCGACAGGTGTTTTTGTTTACGTTTGGTCAGTCAAGCGTTGTTGATAGATCTACTTTGCAGGTAAATTTGAATCCAGCAATTTTTTAGTCACCACAGGTGTACTGATAGGTGCCAAAAATGCCTTTTAATATCCGTATACATTTCAGACAGGTGTTTTTTTCACTTTTGGTCAGTCAAGCTTTGTTGATATATCTACTTTGCAGTTTAAATTTGAATCCAGCAACTTTGTAGTCACCACAGGTGTACTGATAGGTGCCAAAAATACCTTTTAATAAAACCCCGAAAAACATTTCAGACAGTGTTTTTTTCACTTTGGTCAGCCCAAGCTTTGTTGATATACTATTTTGCAGTTAAATATGAATCCACCCAATTTTGAAAGTCCCCCACGGGTTTTAAATGGGGGCCAAAAAATACCTTTTATTATCCCTTTATACTTTTCCAGACTTTTAACAACAAAGAGAAGGGAATGCACTCTCATTCGCTTTTTTAAAAATTTGTATGGTGCGGCCTTGTGGGGGATTTCCACCACATTTGTAACCAAAAATAAAATTTAAGACCGCACTCAAAAAAAAAAGCAAAAAAGGATTTTTTAAATTTTTATCCACAGGCTCCCCCACATTAAAAGGGTTATAGGTGACTTTACATATATAAAGGGTTTGGGTTTAAAAAGGAACCTTTTTCAAAATAGCCACGTGAAAAAAAACATAAACAAAAGAGAAAATGTGCCGTATATTACATGTGAAAAAAAAGAAATACATATATAATTTGCCATTATTTAAAAGGAAAATTTCCCATCTGCAATTTTTTCCATAATTTCATAAAAAAATTTTTTTTAAAAAACCCCAAAAATATTTTCCCTCAAAACATTACAAACATATAATTTAAAGGGATATAAAAATTTAAAGTAGAAAAATGAAATTTGATTAGGGAAAAGAGAATGTCTAGAAAGAAAAAAAATAGAATAATCTCTTTGGTACACATCAATAGTTTTAGTAAAAAAAGGGAAAAAAAACCACCCTTTAAATCCCATTTAGAATTAACCTCCCCGAAAACCCTTTTAAAACCCCTTTAAAAGGGAAAAACTTACCAATTAAGGCCCAAATAAGGAGAGATTTAAAGGGGGGCCGTACCCCAATGTGAAAAGGAGCCGCCCGATTTTTGAAAAAGGGAGAAAGGAAAAGGAAAAGGGTCTGTGGCGGCAGGCCCCCCGGGAAAAAGGAAATCTCCAGGGTTTACTTACCCCGGGCCCTGGGAAATCTTTTGGGGAAATGTAGAAAAAGAGTGATCCCGGAGGCCCTTTTCCGCCCCCTTTTCGGCCCCCCAATGGGTCCGGGGGAAACCCTTGATTTACAGAGAAATAACAGGATAAAGTATTGGCGTTTGCAGGTAAAAGAAAGGGGGGGAAAAAAAAAACCCAAATAAAAAGGGACAGGGGTGAAAAAAAAAAAAAGGAAAAAAGGATGGTGAAAAAAAAATAAAAATGTGTCCTATAATGGGTATAATTAAAAAAAAATAGGGAAATAAAAGGGGGAGAAAAAAAAGGGGGAAAAAAAGAGAAATTTTGGTGAAAGAGAAAGGGGAAAAAAAGAAAAAAAAAGGTTAATATACTCTTAATTGATAGATAGAGCAACATACAGAAAAGTTTGACAAAAAGGGAACATTAAAAAGGAAATAAAAAAGGGGGGAAAATAGAGGTTATGGTTGAATTGGGAAAAACCAATAAAAGAAAGGGAAAAGGTGTTTAATTAGAAAAGAAAGAAAGAGATAGAAATTCACTTTCCCCTTTTTTAAGCCATGGGGAGGGTAATTTTTCCCAATCTAAAAATCCAAAAAAGATTCCCTTTCTTTTAGTATTTAATTGGTTACCACCTCTTCTGGTTTTTTTAAATCTTTTTCAAGGACCCTGAAACCGCAACTGCGAGATGGTTTGTCCTGCTTCTATAAAAAAAAGGGGGCACGGAAAACCAAGGGCTTGTTGCATCAAATAAAAAAATTTGGCTCGAGGGGGGCGGCCTTTTCCTTTTCCCTTTTGGACTGCCCTCCCCTATGTATAGCAATCCGCATGGGCATTTTAAAGGCGAAAAACCCAAACAAAAAGGGGCTGTCACTTGAAAAAGGGACCTCCTATTTTCTTATTTCCTTCCTGTCCTTGGATGTGAGACATGGCGGGCCCCTTTATTGCGCTTGACCCAAATGGCAAAAATTGCAAACAGGGGAATGACCCCCTTCTTGGTGTAGTTATAGTAGACAAAATAAGGGGGTTTTTTTTTTGCGGACCCTATTTGGGGCTCTCATTTAGAAAGGGCTTTTATGTTGGGGCCCTTTTTTGGAACATATCAGGGCGGATTCTAAAATTGTTCTAGATGTGGGGAAAAAGCTTTTTTTTAAAATATTCCAAGGGCCCCCTTTGAATATTTTTGTATACCAATCATTCTTGGATGAAAAAGGGGTTAACGAATGGAATTCTACGGGAATTTTTGACATTTTTTAAAAACGGGTTTTCTGTTAAAAATTGGGTCTTGGGGTTTTTTCCAATTTTGGGTAGCCCCTTTTGGGCGAAATTTTTTTTTCCATGTTTTTCATTCAAAATTTCTTTTCTGTTTTGGAGTCTAAACACAAAAAAACTTGAACCCTCATCATCTGGGACTTAGGTAAAGCCTTTTTATATGAGCGGGAAATGACAGTTTCCTAAAGCCCTAGAAAATTTTTTCCATCATTTTGGACTCACGAAAAGGTCATATTTGGGGTATTATCCTCTTTTTTTATAACCATTGTGTCCAAGAAAGGGGCAAACGGAGTGGGTCATGTTTTGGAGGGAAAATTTGGGCAATTCAGGTTTTAAACGGGAATTTTTAAACCAGTCAATAAACTGTTTTAATAATCCACATCCCCTTTCCCAAATCAAAACACGTCAAAAATGTCCCTCTTCCAAACTTTTGATGTACGGAGAAAGAGATAAACTGAAAAATATAGTGATTTTCAAAATCCCCATGAATGAAAATTGCATAAGGGGGGGAAATTTTTTGTTTCCCCACCCCCGTGCCCCTTTTTGTGAAAAAAAAGGGAATCCTCAAAAAAAGAATACTTTTTTCAAAAAATCAAGGTAAGTGGGTTCTATGCAAAAACCTAAAATTTCTCCTCGGGGACTTTTCCCAAATTCTAAAAAAATTTTGAAGCGCTTTCAATTCCCTTTTAGCGTGTTCATGGGACGAATAAAACTGAAATCCCGCTAAGGGACCAAAATGCTTTTAAAGAAATTTTTTAATTCCAGTGTTTTTAAAGATTAAATTAAAAATGGCCGGGAAGCTTTTAAAATAAAAAAGGGTTGTCGTACCGGGGGAAATTTAAAATTTTTTCTCAAGATATTGGGAAATTGGTGAAATATTAGTCATCGTTTGCAACAATGGCCTGCCAGGGGGTTTTTTTCCAAACTTTTAAAGGTTTTTTGGGAAGTGGGGTAAAAAAAACCGGGGTTTGGGATGGGCCCCCATTTTTAAAAAAGCAAGGGTGATTTGGTCTTTTAAACCCCTTTCGCGAGGTATTATCTAATATTCTCTGAATTTTGGGTCTGTGACCCTAAAAAATAGGGCCAAAGTTTTAAATGGATTTAATGTGGTGGGGGTCATTTCCCCGTCCCAAAATCTCTTTCCCCAAAAATCTCCTTCTGTCCAAAAAACCAACATTGCACCCCCTTTTAAAACGGCATTTAAAGTAAAATTGGGTTTTTCCTTTTCTTGAGCACTTTTTGCCCCCTAAATTATTTCACGGGGGTTAAATTCGTTTGTGTCTTTTTTCTTTCCTACTCAAGAAAGGTAGGTACCCTATATCCCCTTTGGACAATAGGGGATGTATGTCCCCCAAACAGGATGGTACTTTTTTTGGGGGGGCTAAATTGACCCCTTCTTATGGATTTCCAGATGTTTAATAGACATATGGCAAAGGGGGTTTTTATCGTGCTATTGGTGGAATCAAAGAAATGAGTTTTGATTTTTAAAAGGGTTTCTAAAAAACAAGGGAGTCTTGTTTAATGTAAATTATCAAATGGAGGGGTAGGGCAGAAAGAAAAAAAACCTTTTTTTTAATAAAAGTAAACTCTATAAGGGGTTTAAAACACGTGATTTATATGTTTACAACCAAGTTTTTTTCAAAACATTAAATTTAGATCTCACAGTCTCAACCTGTTTAGCGCGTTGTTTTTATTTTCTGAAAGGTTTGCGACGTCTCGCCCGCCCTCCTAGTAAATCCCTTTTCCCGCTAAACCCTTTTTCTGCTTGGCTAAAAAAGAAAAAGAAGCACCTTGGGGGTCTGACGTTTTCCCCCCTATGGCCTTTCTGACCTTTACTCGGTAGTTCCCCTACGTCCTCCCTTTAAATAGGGGTTGTAAACCCTTTTAGGGTGGGATTGGGCCCCTTGGTATACTCTTTTTTTTCATAAGTCCCCAGCGGCCCTAAGAATTTAAAATCGTTTTCGATTTTTCCAAAAAATTTGCGATGTTCGGAAATTTATTTATCAGTGGTTTTCTTTTTTTTGCCGCCAGGGCCCTTGGTTGAAAGTGTAGCCGCCGGTTTTGTTGTTTTTTAAACCTGATCTCATTCCGTGTTTCAGTGGGAAAAAAAACTTGAAGATTTTTAATTGTTTTGGAGGATCAAAACCAGGAAAAGCACCCTATTCAGAATACATTCAAACTTTTTGCAGTAGTTTTTTTATTATTTCTGAAAAAAGGCGGTTTGAAGGGGGGATCCTCAAAACCCCCCTTGGGGTCCTGTTCAACCCCATAGTTTCTCAAGGGAAGGGTGGGGCAGTGGGGTTGGGACCAACTAACGTTTCGATGCACAATTTCCCACTTCCCCATGTATTAACTTTCCCTTTTCAGGAACCTGCAGAAAATCATTTGGCAAAGTTGCCCCTTGGGGGGATTTAAAAATTTCTTTTCTTGTTTCCCTTCCCCCTAAAATGAAAGTGTCCGAGACATTTGTAGCAGGAAGGGGCCGTTTCCACAGAAAAGACTGTAGGAAAAAAAGAGGGAAAGGGGAAAGGGGACTCTCAGTTCGCTTTTTTTATATTTTGTATGGGGCTGGTCCCGTGGGGGAGTTTTCAAACCCCAATGTAACCAAAAATCAAATTAGACCGCACTTTAAATAAATGCAAAAAAAGGGGTATTTTTTTTTTTTCCACAGGGTCCGCACATTGAAAGGTATAGGTACTTTACAAATATGAAGTTTCGGGGCAAAAACCTTTTTTAAAATAAAATCCTTGGGGAATATAAAAAAAATTTTAAAAAAGAGTAAATGTGCCGTTAAATTAATGTAAAAATAGAAAAAACATAATATTTCAAAATTTATTTTCAGGGAAATTTCATCTGCAATTGTTTTCCCTAAGGGTTTATAAGAATTTCTTTTTAAAAAACCAAAAAAATTTTTTTTCTCATATCATTACAAAAATATGAATTCAATGGGATAAACAAAAATTTTTTAGAAAAAACAATGATAAAAGGGAAAGAGAATGTCTAAAAAAGAGGAAATAAAATAGAATAATCTCATGGGTACCCCATCAATAGATTTATTTGAAAGAGGGAAAACAACTCATCTTTTTCCCCTTTTTGAAATTTAAACCCAGCCGGGCCCCCCATTTAAACCCCCTTTAAGAAGAACTTTAAACCAAAAGGGAAAAATGGCAAACGGAAAAAACCCAAAAAAAGGGGGGGGGAAAAAAAAAAAAAAAAAGAAAAAAAAAAAATTCCAACGGAAAAAAAAGGGGCCGTAGCCCAATGTGAAAAGGGGCCGTCAAAGTAGTGAGAAAAAGACAGGGATAAATGGGTCCCGGGGGTGCGGAAACGCCGCCGGAAAAAGGAAAAACTCCATGACGTTACGTCCGGTTTCGCTAGGGAAAACATGGGAATTGTAGTCAAAGAGTGACCGGGGCACTCGCGCATGCGCAATGGGGCCGCGGGCATTCCGGGATTTACAGAGAAAAAAACAAAAAAAAAAGGGAAAAGAAAAAAAGATAAAAATTATGGCGTTTTTCAGGGTAAAGAAAGGGGGGGAAATAAAACCATAAGGGAAAGGACCGGGGGGGGGAAAAAGAAAAAAAAAAAAAGATGGGAAATGATGATCCCTAAAATGAAGAAAATAATTAAAAAAAAAAAGGGAAATAAGAAGAGGAAAAAACAAGGGGGGAAAAAAAAAAGGAAAATTTTTGGGGAAAAGAAAGGGGAAAAAAAGGAAAAAAAGGGGGTTTTAAAATTTCTCTTAAGTGATAGAAAGGGGCAAAATACAGAAAAGATGACAAAAAGAAAATTAGAAGGAAGAAAAGGGGGAAAAAAAGGTATATGGGGAATTAGAGAAACATTAAAAAAAAGGGGAAAAAGGGGTTAAAAAAGTAGAAAGAAAGAAAATGAGAAGGGAAACAGGTCCACTGGTTTTCTCACCCCATTTAAAATCGGTTTTCCAAAAGTTTTCTAGGGAAGGGAAAAAAGAACATAGGGAAGGGGAGTTTTATGGGGAAATTTATTACATATCAAGGGAAATAAAAAATCACATTCCCAAAATTTTAAACCAAAGGGGGGTGTAATGTAAAACAAACTAAAAATCCCCGAAAAAATTCCCTTTCTTTTAGTAGTTTTTAAGGGGGTTACCACTTCTTCTGGGTCTTTTAAAACTGTTTTTAGATCTGAAAACCCCAACTGGGGAGATGGGGTGTCCTGCTTCTATAAAATGATGGGGCACCCCACAAAGTTTTAGACAGACTTTAATGCCCGGGTGGACACAGTTCCCCGTTCTAAAATTTCTTTATCTCTTTTTCTTTCTACTACTTTTAAAACCTTTTCCCTTTTTTTTATGTTTTTTTCTAATTCAAAACCCTATACCCTATTTTCCCCCCCTTTTTCTTTTCCCTTTTTAATGTTCTTTCTGTCATCTTTTTTGTATGTTGGGTTATCTATCACTTAAGAAATATATTAACCTCCTTTTTTTTTTTTTTTCCCCCTTTTCCCCTTTCCCAAAATTTCTCTTTTTTTCCCCCTTTTTTTTCCCCTCTTCTATTTCCCTATTTTTTTTTTAATTAAAATCTCTTCATTTTATTTATCATCATTTACCAAACTTTTTTTTTTCTCTTCCTCTGTCCTTTCTTAGGTATATATTTCCCCCCTTTTCTTCTATCCTGAAAACCCTACTTTATCTGTTTTTTTTCTACCTTTTTTTACTTTTATTTTCTGTAAATCACGGCATGCCCCGCGGGCCCCCATTGCGCATGCGCAGTGCCAGGATCACCTTTGACTACAATTCCCATGTTTCCTAGCGACCGGAAGAAACGTCTGGAGATTTCCTTTTCCCGGCGGCGCTGCCGCACACAACCCTTTAACCTCTCTTCTTCCCCTACATCAACGGCTCCTTTTCACTTGGGGCTAGGGGCCCTTTCTTTCTCCTTGGTCCTTCACTGGTAAGTTTTCTTAAAGGGTTTTTAATGGGTTACGGCGGGTTAATTCAAATGGGATAAAGATGAGTTCTTTTTCCCCTTTTTCTACTAAATCTATTGATGTGACAAATGAGATTATTCTTTTTTTTCCCCTCTTCTAACATTTCATTCCATATCATCATTGCATTTTTCTTATAATTTGATACCCATTAATTCTATGTTTGTAATGATATGAGAAAATATCTTTTGTTTTTTAAAGAAATTCTATTGAACTTTGTGAACAATCAGATGAAATACCCGTAAATAAATGTGTAATAAAATTTTATTTCTTTTTTTCAATTAATATACGGGGACATTTACTCTTTTTTAGTTTATATTACAGTATTTTTGAAAAAGGTTTTTGACCGAAACGTCATATATGTAAAAGCACCTATACCTTTTATATGTCGGAGCCTGTGGGGTAAAAATAAAATATCCTTTTTTTCATTTATTTTAGGCGGTCTAATTTGATTTTTGGTTTTATGGGTGAAAAATCCACCCCAGACCAGCACCAACAAATATAAATAAGCGAACTAGAGTGCCTTCCTTCTCTTTTGTTGCCCACATCTATCTGTGGGAAAACCCCACCCCCTCTACAAATGTCTACGGACACTTTCACCCCATGAAAAAAACAAGCAACAAATTTTTATCCATGCAACATGCCAAGATTTTTTTGCAGGTTTCCCGAAAAGGAGTTACATCATTGGGGGTGGGAACTGCATCGAAACGTCTAGTTGGTCACCAAATCCACTGCACCCCCTTGCTGAGTACATCATTGAACAGGATCCCCAAGGGGGGCTGAGATCCCACCTTCAAACGACTTTATTCAGGAATAATGAAAACACGCAAAAAAGTTTGAATGTATCTGAATAAGGCTCTCTGGATTTGTCCCCTAACAATTTTAACATCTTCAAGTTTCCATCCCCTGAAAAACAGAATGAATCAGCGTAATCAACAACAAAAATGGCGGCTTTCACTTTCAA
>JAODAL010022586.1:0-64383 GCA_025379985.1 Phyllomedusa bahiana
GGGCCCAGGGGGCTGAACGGCCAGGATCAGAAGATCGATCTTCTCCGGATCTCTCATCGCATGGGCCCGGGTTGCGAAAGCGCCCGCTGCGGCCCCTGTGCTCGCCAAAGATCGTTGTGGTACTTGGAGCCCACCCGGAGGGAGACAACGCCTCCCCTCACCGCCCGGCGGGCACTCCGAGCAGCCCAGACCAAAGCGGCCCAGTTAAAGTTATGGCCAGTCCGGGTCTGGTTACGCCCCTGTGTTCTAACTTACAAATAGAACTTAAGAACAAACTTACAGTCTTTATCCCATTCGTAACCTGGGGACCACCTGTAAAAGCTACACATAAACTAGGGAGAATAATCTTTATGCTATGTCTACACAGCATTAGATTCTCGTTAGATTTTCAGTGGATTCAGTATTTTGAATCCACCAAAAACCTGACCATTCCCGGCGCTGTGTAGGCCCCCCATGCCAAGCCTGGTGCAGGATTTTGGCGTTTTTTAACGTTGGTGTAGTGTACCCCTGGGAAGTTAAAATCAATTAAAATACTCATGCAATTCACTACTAGATTATGAGAATGTAAATCATATAGTATTTATTTTTTCTCTGCTTACTGAGCATATAGACATTGAGTCTCCACCTTAAACATACCCCAAGGCATTGAGTGATCTTTATATATTATATTGACCAAAATAACAGGAGCTGAAAATATGCATGGGTGTATCCATAAACTGTGCTGCCCTAGGCAATCACTGAAGGAGACTCACCCCATAGTAACAAAGAAAAAGTGGATGAAACTTGTAAAGAAAGCTGTACTTAAAAGAAGACATCATAAATAGAATGGTTTCCTACTATGCACAGATACAATTTTGGCCTATAACACTCGGACGAGGGCTGTGTCCATTACAACCTCTTAAACCCCCTTACTAGGGGCCAGTCCTGGTGCCAGATACCCAAAAAACCCCCTCTGCCACATTTAAACATCTTTATTATCAATGGCACATAGTATGTACAGTACTTTTACATCTTTTGCATGATGACCATGGAACTTCATGTTAAAGGGGTTGTCTCATACAAAAAAATAGTTTCAACATGTAGGGAAAAACTAAATGAAGACGTTTTCCAAAATATTGCTTGTTCATCTTTTTTTGTTAAGGATACAAATGATTTATCCCCCTTTGGGCTCCAGGTTTCCCAATGACCACCTGTTCTCCTCACCCCCTGCTGTTTTTTCTATCTGATAGAAAGGAGTGAATCATCACACGGGTTGGGCCCCAAGGTGAGATTTGTGTTATCTGATCTTTAAAACAAAAGACAATAATTATTCTACGTTTACTTTAGCTCAAAGTGTCCCGGGACCCTAAGAAGGGAATTAAAACTAATCTAACTAATAAACGAGAAGTCGAATACAGACTCTTTTCTAATTACAGACAGTTTGACGGGAAGTGACAGAGAAAGCAGATTTTTCTTTCAGCTTCCTATGAAACTTTGGATGAGAAAACCCCTTTAAGTTTTGCCTTAAAGGGGTTTTCCCCTCTCCACTTTGTTGCTTTAAACACTGGGCCCAAAGGTAAATAAAACTATTTTTAAAATTAATTGCTGTTTGTATTTTCCTTTTTTGGAGATAAGGAGATTTTTCTCCTGCTTGTGTAACAAGTTTCTCATTATTATCTTTTCCCTTTGCTCTCTTTTGCTCCCACTGCCCTGCTGACCACGGTGACTCCCCTCCAGCTAGTCTTATCTCCCCCCAAGAGGTTGTTTTTCTATGTTTTTGACAAGTTTAAAAAACCCTTTGGCTCTGCGCCTTTGTGCAAACCGTTTACGAACCTCCTGCACACATGCCTAACAGCTCACCGGGAAATAGTTAGCTGAAGTGCCCTCACTGCCGAGGTTGTCAAAGCCAAACGGGAAGTTATTTTTAAATGGTTGGACCTGTAAACGCATTGAAAAACCCCCTTTTAAGGAAGAATGGCTCAAAGAATCATATTTGCAGAAAATGTTATTGATCTTCATAGGAAAAGCTCTGTAGGATCTTAAGATTTTTTGAAGATGAACTGGATTTCTTTGTAATAAGGCAATTACGGGAGATTGGGGGGGTTTTTGGAAAGGGGCCCAAAGCTTGGGAAAGTACACTGCCAGATTGTACTTAAGCCAGTAAAAGAGCCGTTCCTGGAAATTATGATGCTGGTCACAGAGTCAGCTGAAAACCAGTTTAAAATCCCAGCTGAACAAAATGAGTTGAGCAATCTCATACCAAGTCGACTTCTTCTTGTAATCAAGAAGCAAAACAGCATTAATTGATTTAAACTTAACGGGGGCAAATTGATTAGCTTTAAATTTTTGGAAAGGAAAAAAAAAAAAAAAAAAAAAAAAAATAACCAAAATACTTTGCTGTTCGTTTATTTTTAATTTCAAGTTAGAGTTTCTTATCTTCTGCTTGTTTAAAAAGCTTTTCAGACAATTGACTCCCACTTGCTCTGCCAGCCCTCCCCGGGAGGTACATACTACATCTTTGTCTACCGCACCGAACTTGTTTACTTTTTTATTTGGAAAAAATTTTTAAAAACCCTTTCGAGTTTTTGGACTTGCTGAAAACCCTTTCCTTTTCCCAATTCCCTTAACAGGATTAGCTAGAAAGAGCAGCACTAAAATTGTAGTCACTGCTGTATAACCACCCACAGCCTGAATAGGAAATAGAAGCCTTAAGCTTGCTGTGAAGATCAATTACTCTTACAAACCCTGCTTTAGGGCTCAATACAACACCGCCTCTGTGTTGCACTATCACTACACAATTAGATCCACAGTGGGGGCCCCCCCCGCCCCCCCCCCCCCCCCCCCCCGGAGTTTTCCCTGGGCCCGGCTATCTCAATGGCTGCTAATGCTCTCTCAGTCAGAAGGCCTTTACTATGGCTGACAATATTGTCACCGTAAGCAGCCATGCGGTACACCTCTCTCCAAAGCCAAAATGGCGGTCTCACAGATCAGGGTCTGTCTTCCCAGCCACAGCTCTTTCTCCTTACTCAGTAGCCCGTCACTTGCGTTAAAAACAATATTGGTCTGCACATGCAAAAAAAATTTGAAAAAAAATGAGCATAGGTGCACACTGGTGTGGCAGTAACATACAAACACATTCAAATATCAGCAGCACACTATTAACACTAAAAACAAGCAAAAGGCATGGAAATTTTGGGGAAACATTTCCTGCTATTTTGGGTCTGGAAAAAATTTGAGGTTTTTGTTTTCATTTTTGATCAAAATGGTGGAAGCCCACCTGCCATCTGCAAGGCAGGCGACCTCAATACAGATGGGAACCTACACTAATGTTACCTCTCTACCTCAAATACAGGTGGGAACCTACTCTATAATGTTACCTCCCTTGGTGCCTGTTCAGATATCCATATTTCAGGGAGAGAAGATTCCAGCTACAAGATATTCTGCATTGATTTGAAAACCTGTGCTGGTGGAGAGTTCAAAAACCAAAAAAAGGGGGAGTACTCCCCCAAACAACATCTGAAAACAATATTCGGTTTTTGCACATAAAAAAAAAAAATTTTAAAAAAGACATAGGGCCCGGGGGTGGGGCCGTAAAATACAAAACAATCCCAAAATTAGCAGCAAACTACTAGCACTAGCAAAGAACAAAGGAATTTTGGAAAAGCCTGCAAAGAATACTGGGAAAAATTTTGAGGTTTTTAGTTTACATTACCTTGCTGTCTGTCACCCTACGGCAGCTCATCACACATCTAGGAATGCACTATTTTCGCTCAAACGCTTGCATCCAAAGGTGTTTATTAGCAAGCACTCGTCCATAGCTTTGTCACCTGGTCAGGGACCATCTTGGTCTACTAGGCTCCCCATGCTAGCCCCCTACTTGACAACCTGCAGCATTGGTGCAAGAGGGTGAAATACCGCACCATTATGTTGTGAAGTCACACAGGAACCACCCTAAAAAAAGTCCATACATAAATATGCCTAAAGTCGCATTTACAAACCTTTTTTCGGAAAATTAAAGACGGGTTATCCAATTTAGTGTCACTGCCTGCATGCAGTAACAGTGCTTCCCAAATAAGCCCCAACATCGGAAATGTGCCCATGCAAAAAAGTGAATACTCACCTAATACTCATGTTTTATAGGCAACTTAAAGGGGGGGGTTTTTCACCATGCGTTTCTCAATCCCCGTTTCACAGGCGCTTTAGGGTCACATTCCTGTTTCCGGGGGTGGGGGGTTTTGGGTTCCTTTCCCGCTTTTTCCGCTATTCTGTTTTTATGGACATTGCTAATAGAAGGTTTTAAACAGCAGGACAGAAGGCTACAGAGCTCTAATGGGTTAAAGTTTGTTAGTAAAATAGATAATCAAGCTCGTGTGTTGGAGATAACACTCAGCAGGTAGTGAAATCACCATGGTCAGACAGGGCAGCTGGAGCAATGAACTGCTCTCATTTTAAAATGAAGCAAAATCAGAAGAGCATGGATTTGGTAATAGTCTTATTTAACCTTTACCTACGCGTTTAAAGTTAATTCTGTTATAAAATGCTATAGAAATGTATAGAACAATAATAACTATTTTTCGATCTAAAAAATAAATGTAAAAAAAAGTCATAGCACTCCAAGAAAAAGGTACAGTAAAAAAAAAGAGTGTAATTTACTCACTCATATTCCACATTCAGCCCGACCACAGAGCTGTATTGAAGGGACTAGACCTTTTCTTAAAGTGCTGCATCTTTTTCTATTGTTTATATTGAAACCCGGCTCAAGGTCCAATCAACTGGCACCAGATAATCAATGGTTATCTTCTATCTTTACATATCTATCTATGCATTGTTTATCTCAAATCTTTCTATATACAGTATGTAATTACCTACCTATCCTGTATATACATCACTCATAACCACGTTTCTTCATCAGTATTTCACATCAGTCGCCTATGGCCCATCAGATGGTTAATGCATATGGTTAATGTGCTCCTTGTACACTTGAATACAGACTATTTATAGCCCAGCCTCTGGTTTTCCTCTGGTTATCATAGACAGGGAAGTGTATCTGTACATGGGAGAGGTGACTTGCATATACTTTTCTCAAATAATTATGATTAATAGAAGCTGATCCCCTCTTGAGTTTTCCAGTACAGAATTTAATACTTTTTTTTTTAACTTTCTTTCTTTATTTCCTAGCATAAGGGCAAAATCCACCTTAAAGACCTCGTGTGACGTGTTTTAGTGGTATTTTAGGAAATGTCTTTGGCATGGGTCTATGAGTTTAAACCATCTTTCCTTCTCTAATGGAAGGGTCATGGTCTTTTACTAAACAATCATTCAGTACTGTACTTAAAAGAGGTATTTATAGCATATGCCTGGTGCAAACACTGAGACCCGGATCTAATAGAGCTTGCATTGTTCCTTTCAGCCTGGTGCATTTGCATGCAGCTCAGCATTATAGTCTACAGAGAGCTGAGTGCTCGGCTGTTTCTGTAACTTCCCATAGAGTATGACGGAGATTGTAATTTTGTAATTAATAGATTGTAATAAAACATGTATGTGTGTATGTATGTTCAGTATTGTTCCATGAAAAGATATAATACAAAATTTACAAAAATGTGAGGGGTGTTCTCATAATAAGGCCTCGTTCACATGGCTTATTCTGCCGCGGATTGGCGGCGTACTGCGCGCCGGATTTGCGCTCAGTACGGCCCAATCCGCGGCAGCAATTACGGTAATCCACTGCTCTCATTGAGAACTAGTGGAATCCGTCCGCCTCCCCGCCGCGAAATCCGCCGCGGGGGGAGAAAGTGACATGCACATTATTTACGGCGCGGACTGCGCCGTAAACAATGCAATTGTCTATGGGGCCGGGGCGGCTCCCCCGCCGCGCTCCGGCCCCCCCCCGTCCCGCCCTTATTCACGGCGGATTTGTGAGCTCAATACGGCGCACAAATCCGTCGGGAATAAGCCGTGTGAACACGGCCTAATGTATATGTGTGTGTGTGTGTGTTATATATATTTGTAAATATTGTATTATATCTTTTCATGGAACAACACTGAAGATATGACACTTTGATACAATGTAAAGTAGTCAGTATACAGCTTGTATAAGGCCATGTTCCCAAGGCAGGGTTATTGGACGGTTTTTCCAATGGTTTGCGGTTTTACAAACCATCTGAAAATCTGAAACAAACTCTCTGCATAGACTTCAATAGAAAAACCGCCCAGCAGTCCCCACTGAACGTTTTTTCCACCGGGTGTTTTTTCAGACCGCCGGCGGATCGCAAAACATTGAACAGTTCATTCAGTTTCCAGACAGAAAATTAACATTGGAGTCAATGTAAACCACTCAAAACGTAGCAAATGGTTTTTGGTGCGGTTTTTGATGCGGTTTTCGGTTTTTTGAAAAAAAAAAAAAGTGTAAGAATGCCCCCCAACCTATAGTGGGTGTTTTTTTGGAGGTTTTTTTTAAACCCCTTTTTTTTTACCCCAAGGGAAGGGGCCCCGGCAAAAACTTTCGTGTAAAAGGGAGGGGTCTTTTTTAAATCCTCTTTTTTACCCTTTAAAAAACCAAAAATTTTTGAGTTTTAAAAAGCACTTTGGCTTAAAAAGGGGAAAAAGGGGCCCTTTTGTGTCATTTTTAAAATTGGGGGAGAAAAAAAAAAAAATCAGTGGTTTCTTGCCCTTCAGGAATACTTTTGAAACTCATTACCACTCCCTTAGTTTGGGAAAAACAGTTAAAAAAAACCGCTGGGAAAACCCGGGGCAAAAAAAAATGAAAAAACAGTCTAAAAAACTGCTTGAAATTTTGAGGAAAAAAACAAAAGCTTTTTTTGGGCCTTTTGGCCGTTTTGAAGTACCCTTTAGGGAAAACCCCCACGGAAAGGGTTTTCGGAGGGTTTTTCAGACTTTTTGCGGTTTTCCAAACCCGTTTTTAAAAAAACCCGGCCAAAAATGAGTACAATGGGGCGTTTGGAAAACCCGGTGCAGCAGTCCCACTCACGGGTTTTTCTGTTTGGGCCCGGTGTTTCCCCCCGGGGGCCCCCGCCCGCAATACGTTGTACCTGAAACATTCTTCTGCCCCGGTTTTCAGAGGGAATTTGGCAACCCAATGTGAAGGGGGGGGGTTTTTTTCTGGGGGGGAAAAAAACCGCCGTGCAAAAACCCGGGTTTTTTGTCCCTTGCCGTGGGGAACGAACCCAAAACATTTTTAAATTTGGTTTTGTCAAAATAACTCAGCACAAGCCTTTAAAGTCTAAAACCAGGCAAAAAAACGGGGTAACCCCCCAAGTGCAACAAAAGGGAGTAAACCCCTAAGTGAAACAGCATGGTGAGAAAAACCCCTTTACACCCACATGAAATTTGCTAGGGTTTTTCCCAGTAAGTTAAAAACCAAATGTATTTTTTTTAATCAAATTACTGCACTAGGGGGCCCATAAAAGTATACATTTTTTGAAGTCTCTGACTTAAAGTGTAAAGAAATAGTACAGGCAAAAATAAGAAGCTCTGTAATATATCTTATTTGAGAAAAAATGCTTCTGTCTTCTTTCTGCCCCCACATTGTTTTTCCTACCCTGTTTTCTAAATAGTACAAATGCGGTGGACTCCAAAAAATTTCCAAAAGCCAAGCGGGAGGTAAAAACAGCAGTCACAAGAAATAATACAAAGTGTGTATCAATCAAAAGAAGAAAAACTTACCTCTATGTGACAGGTACCTGGTTGGGGGAGATTCCAAAAAAACCGGGGTTTTAAACCAGAAACAAGAGGGGTTTGTGTAATAAAAAGACCCAATGTGGAATTTTTTAAAACCCCGAGATGTAAAAAAAGGCAATAAATTTTCATAAAGGGTTTTAAACTTTTAAAAAAAGGGCAATGAAGAAGCCCCTAGAAAAAATATTTGGGGAAAAAAATTTAAAATATGTGAAAATGAAAAAAGGCAAACAAAGTGGAGACAGAAAGACATATTGCCAAAGAGAGTAAAAAAATAATCCCAAATTTTTTTTTAACTATATAAATGGTTTTAAAAAAATTTTAAAAATGAAAAAATTGGCCCCTTTTAAAAGTAGGAAAGGGGATATTGTAGAGGGCAATTTAGGAGAGGGAAACCTATTTAAAAAAATTTTTTTTAAAACCCTTTAAAAGTTTCTGTGTAAACCCCGGGGGAAAGGGGAAACCCTTTTCCTTTTGAAACTTTAAAAAAGGGGCAAAATTTTCCCGGTTCCCGATGGGGGTTTTACCCCCATGTTCTTTTAAAGGGAAAAAATTTAAAGTGATATTCCCGACCCCGTTTTTTAAAATTTTTTTGGCGGGATAATTAAAGGGGTTTGTCCCCAAAAATTGCGCATAGCAAAAAAAAAAAAGGGTTTAAAAAATGACCTGGAAACTTTAGGGGCCAAATAAATTTAAATCTTTTTTTGTTTAAAGGTTTTAAAACCCTTTTCTCACTGAAAATAAAAGTTTTAAAGCCGTTCCAGCATGGGTTTAGGGAAAGGGCTCGGGCCTGTCAGGATTAAACCCCATCAGCTTCTTATGAGGAAGTCCGTGCTTTGATGGTTTGGGGTGGGCTTTTGGGGGGTTTTTATATTTTATTTCCCCTAAAGGGAGGGGGTCAAACTGTGGGGCCCCAAACTGTTGGGGACCCCAAAACCCCTCATTATGCCCCCTTTTTTTGATTTTTTGAAATTTTCTGTGGGGTTGTTGTTTCCCGGGGGCTGGGGGGCCGCAAATTTTGGAAAACCCCCGCCTATTTAAAAACTTTTTTATATTTTTTTTTGCCCCCATAAAAGGTTGCCCAAGTAAAAAGAGAAAGCTTGGTTTGGGGGGAAAAAGTGTGAAAATGGGTAAGCATGGCTCACTGAATAAAAACAAAGGGTGGGAAAATTAAAAGGTACTACTCAGACTGGATCCCCCCCTTACTAGTGGGGACCCAGGGCCAGTATTGGGCCATATCCTCCTTTTAAAAATTTTCTTTTAAAGATCTTAACCCCTTTGGGTTGCACGTTTGAAAATCGCTCTTTGGGAGAGATTTAAGCTTGTAAAGTAAATTTAACACAAAAAGAGGATAAAATTTTTATTTCAAAGGGGTTTTGGGTAAGTGGGGCCTGGGCCGAGAATGGCAGATGAGGTTTTGGTTTAAGGCTATGTCTAAAATCATTGGACAAAAAAAACGGCTCAAAAGGGGGCCCTTTTTTTCTTTGGTTTCCCGGGGCCGCCCGGGTTTTTGTTTAAAGCTTTTTGGGAAAAAACCCCCGGCGCTTTTTTTTTCCCGACATCCCCCCTTTAAAAATTTTATTGTAGGGTTTTTGGCAAAAAAAACGAAAAAGCGCCCCGGGATATTATACTATGTCCACACTGTAATCCTGTGCAGTGTGGACATAGCCTAACACAGATAAATTCAAGGTTTTTTACACATTTGGGGGGAAAAAACCCTTACATGGACTAATTTTCATGAAAATTTAAAATGAATTTGGGAAGGGGCTTGGGAAACCGGTGCACAGGGAAACTTAATTGGGAGCAAACCGTGTTTAGGAGCAGCGCCCAAGGGAAATAGGGTCATGGGGGCATTAAAAGGGGGGAGAGAAGGGACATGGGTGGAAAATTTATTCTCCCTCATATAAGGGGCCTTTGGGTTTGGGCCAAACATGGAATTTTTGTGTAAAAGTTTTGGGCACCAGTGCACCCGGAAAGGGTTTGTAGGTTGGGAAAAGGTACCAAAAGGCCCGGGGAAAAAAAATAATAAAAGGAAGGGTGGAATACATTTCCCAGAAAGATTAGCAAAAATTAGGGTTTTTTTAGTTTAGAGAAAAAAACGGTTCGGGGGGACATAATAAAAAATGTATAAAATACTTTTAAAAAGGGGGCCCCTTTTTTAAAGTCTCTCCCCCGATCTATTTATACCCCCCGGATTTTATCCAGAACAAGGGGGGCTCCCTTTTTGTTAGGGGAAAGGGAAAATTTCTTCATAAAAAAATAGAAAGGAATTTCTTTACTGTAAGAGAAAAGAGGGCTGTGGAACTCTCTGCCAGGGAAAAATTGTCATTTAAAGAATTTTTCCCAAAAAAAAATTCGAAAGGGTTTGGATCATTTTGTGTAATAATATTTAAAAAAAGTTATTGTGACCAGATTTGGGAAAAAGGGTTGATGATCCAAGGATTTAATTTTTGATTTTCCAGATTGGAATTAGGAAGGTGTTTTTCCCTAAAAGAGGGCAAATTTGGGTTTACCTTATTAGGATGTTTGCCTTCCCCTGGATCAAAACCCTTTAAACCCAAAAAAGGCTGAATGGGGTTTTGTCTTTTTTCAGCCCTTTTCAAACTATGTCTTTTTTGCAGGGAAAAACATAGGACATCTTTTGCTCCCGCTTTTTGCAAAAAAGGGCCAAAACAAAGCAAACACCCAAAACCCCAAAAAAACTAAAAAAAATTAAGTTTTTCCCGCAAAAATTTTTCAGGCCCGTGGAAAATAAAAATTTAGTTTTTTGAAAAGTTTTTAGGATTTGGTTTTTTTGGTCCCTTCTTTTTTTCCAATGCTGTTTAGACTACTGCAAAGGGCTGAAAGGGGGGGAAATTTATGAACTGTACTACAAAGGTTTTCCCAAAGGGTTAAAGGGAAAGAAAGTTCTCATTTATTTAAATAAACAAAATTCTTTCCCGGTTTAAATTTGCAGGGGGGTGACTCGCCCCTGGACACAATGGTTTATGGGCAGTTTAGAGGTGGGGTAAGGGGAGAGGGAGGGAGAGGTGGTCGATTAACCCCCGAAAATTGTGTGCTCTAAAAGGGGGTTTTCCCAAACTTATTTAACTCCCACCAAACAAAAACAGCAAAGCGTGTATTTTGTTGTAGTCTTTATTTTCCTTTCCCCCTCCCCCTTTTTTAAATTTTAATCAAATTTTAGTAAAAAAAAAACCTTTCAATGCTTCTGCTTGAGTTTTTCTTACTCCCTCTGCCTCCGGATGCTCTTCAGCAGAGTCAGTACAGTGTATCATAGGTAGAGGATCTAGTGGATCATGAACACTCCTCTAGTGGCCATACACTGGTAACACAGTATTAGAGAAGTCAGGATACCTATGCATAGCAGAGTCCAAGATATGTAAGCTATCAGCCAGTGTATGTGTGTGCATTCTACACTATACATCTATAGGCAGAATGGAGCAAAATCCAGACTAATTTGGAATAAGTCTGATCTCCAGTATACGAGCTGTCACATGTCACCTGCAGCCCACTGCTCGGATGTCATTTGTTAATAATCTCCTGTTTGCCTTGTCATATCCTGTCCTGCACAGACTCACACTGTCATTATTCCTGAGAACCTCGCATTGCATGTGCTTATTTCATTACCTGCCCCTGGAGACAGCCTGATTTGCTCGATTCATCTGCATAGACTGGATGGGAAGGAGAGAATCCTCAAAAACTCATTTGAATAGCTGGTGGCCATAATGTAGAACAAGGGCCCCAATCATCACACAGTATCAAGATCTTTTATTGTGGCAAATGTGCTGTTGGGCCATTTTAGGCACCAAGGCCCATATCTCCTTAACGACCACCCACCAATTTTTGACGGCGGGCATTTCAGGTTGTTCGTCTGCAGCGACGTCTTTTGGCGTCGCTGCAGATATCGGAGTCAGCGGCTCTACACAGCCCAGATCTCAGCGCAGCTCCTGCAAGCACCGGGAAGCAGGGGAAACCTCCGCTCCCCGGTGCTTTAACACTTTGATTGCCGCAGTTCCCTGCTCTGTTGGGTGATCGGGACAAACGGTGACCCGACAGAGCCCGGGGAACGGCTGCACAGTCAGCCCTGGGGACCTAGAGTAGCCCCAGAGCTGTCTGTGTAAGAAGCCAGTGATCAGGGCAGACTGGGAGATGCACTGATCACTGCCTGTGTCAGACTGACACAGATTATAATGTAATAGTGTATATGAATATGCTAATACATTACCAAGTGGGAAAAAAAAAGTAAACATTTTCCCCCTTCACGGGAAATTTTTTTTTTTAAAAAGTAAAAAACATAAAAAGTGTAAAAAAAAATAAAAAAAATAAAAAAAATTTAATAAAAAAATTATTGTGCATACATTACACACAAAAAGACCTACACATGTTAGATATCCACATGACCGTAATAACCTGTAGACTTAATCTAACAAGTTATTAAATGTGAAATGTGAATGGTGTAAAAAAAATGCAAAAAACCCCAATTTTTAAAAAAAAAAGTAAAACAATTCGGCAGTTATTTATGAGTGAACTTAAACTATTCCCCATAAAGTCAACTTGTCTCGCAAAAAACGAGGCCTCATACAACTGCGTCATTGTAAAAATAAGAAAGTTACAAGGAGGCAAAAACTAAAGAAACGTTCTGGTCATTAACTACTTTTCAGGCGTTCGGCTTAAGGGGATATGCAACTGCAAACACCACACCCCCTTGTCCTTAGAGTGTTTTGCCAAAACTTTTTTTTATTTTTTTTATTTTTTAAAACCTCCCTGCATGCACCTACCACTAAAATACTTAGCACTCTTATCACCACTGTTCCAGCAGTGCCAGTGTTCCCTCCCAATCCCTCACTGATGATGTCACGTTCATGGATCACATGACGCTGCAGCCAATAACCGATCTCTGTGGTCACATGCTGTACATGCAGTCATGTGACTCCTGAGAGCAGAGATTGGCTGCAGCATCATGTGATCCATGAGCGTGACATCATCAGTGAGGGACCAAGGTGATGGAGGGAGGGACCCAGAGCTCTAGCAGTACTGGAAGGGTGGTGATGGGATAGGTAAGTATGGAATAAGTTTCTATTTTAGCACAGTGGGAGGAAACTTTTTAAAAGTTTTGCTAAACCATTTTAATATCCATTGAAATTAGTTAGATCTAAAGTTGTCTATATGAGCAATAGAATTGTTAATGATTATCTTTTTATATTTGAGTTACCTGCCCAGAACAGAGATAGGACTTGTATTATATTTGGGCTATGTTCACACGGCTTATTTCAGGGCATAATTATGGAATCCTAGCTCTCATAGGAAGCTATGATTACCTGCCGTCTCCAATGCCGTGTATTGAACGCCAGGGGAAAGAAGTGCCATTTTCGGCGTATACATGGCAGGGATAATGAAAGTGAATGGCCGCCCCCAGCCCCTGCACTTTAGAAGCTGATCAGTGCGTTCTTCTAAACACACAGCATCTTGCGGCGTGCACAGGTATGCCGTGTGAACATACCCTTAAAATTACTGTTAAATGGGCCAGGGCGGGGGAAATTGAAAAAAAGGGATACTTGCCTTCTTGCCCTCCGCCACTGCTGCTCTAGAGCTCTGCTTCTCTTCACTGCTGGGTTCACCTCCCTCCAAACTGACTTATGCACCATTTACTCACTATGAAGCGTGTGTCTATACTGTGTATTGGGACATGAACCTGGAAGTGATGAGGAGTGGATACTGGGAGCTTTAGGCCCGGTTCATACGGCTTATTGCCGGCATAATTGCAGGGACGTATTTCGCCGTGCCATAGACTGTCATTATCTACGGCGCGTACACGCCGGTATAATGTGCATGTCACTTTCTCCCCGCCCAGCGGATTCGCCGAGCAGGGAGAGGAGACGTAATCCATAGTTCTCTAGGAGAATTGTGGATTATCGTAGTTACTGGAACGAATTATTTGGGCGCTGATTGGACCCGTATTGCAGCGCAAATACAGCGCGCAGTACGGCTCCAATCAGCGCCGAAATAAGACGTGTGAACGAGGCCTTACAGCACCAGTGGTGGGGGATTGAGAGGTAAGTAGCACCTTTTTTCCAGTCCTCTCCATCTTAGCCCCATTTAACAGTAATTTCAATAAACTGGACAACTATAGTTACCATTTGGCAAAAGTACAAGAAGAAACCAGAAGAACCCATATTGGAAACCCATGCAAACATGCAGAGAACATACAATCGAGTCACATTATTATGACCAGCAGCTAATTTCCAGAGTAACCACCGTAGCAAAGGCAGCAGCTAGATGGGCAGGGAGTGACTCAAAAAAGTGGTAGGTTGTCACAGGTACCTGAAGCCAACTGCATTTCATAGCTTCTGGAGGGAGCATGGGGGAAGGATCCATAGAGTCAGCACAATAATCAAGGTGGTCCCACACATGCTCAGTCTGGGGAATTAGGGGTTTGGGAAGTACTTGGAAGTCTTGGTCCTGCTCTTCCAACTAATGTCAGATATTTCCAACCGTGTGACATGTTGAATTGTCTTGCTAGACGATCTCATCCACCCCAGGGTAGACAATCAATATGTATGGGTGTATGTGATCTGCAAAGATGAATTAACCAAATCAGATGAGTGTCTTCCACATGGATAAGTGGCTCAGAGAATGCCACAAAACATTTCCCGGGCCATAACACTGTCACCACCAGCTTGTGTCTTCCAGCAATGGTTGCAGGGTGTTTGTTCTTGGATATTTCTTGTTTGATACACCAATATCCATCCAGGTACAGGGATCAGAGATGGAATTTTAACAGTAAATTTAGAAAGGGGAAAAACTTCATATTGCTGCAGGAAGTTTGTTTATTCAAGTAAACAGGTCTACTTCTGCAGAGCTATTTCCTTCTATTATGTAGTAGCCTCTAGTGGATACATAAAAGAACTGCATCCTACTTTAACTAATACACAGTTGAATCACTTTATTATGACCACTTCCTACTTTCGACATTATCAGCAGGTAGGTCATGAAGGAAGTTATGTTTGGTGAGCTGGCTTGGTGGGTATATAGGACGTGTGATAGGTTGTCTACACACATATCCTCCGTTGTTGTCATAGGAGAAAAAGGGTGATTTAGAAAAGTTGCATAAAAGATGGTCATTGGCATTTTGTTAAAGGGAGACATTATTTCTGAAGCTGGGCAGTTTGTGAACTGTTTGTGCTGCTGCGCTGAAAGTGTATGGTGAATGGACAAATGGCGCCATTGTGAATAAGTGCTGTGGAAACACCATGTGCCATTGGTGATGGAGGTAAACATCGGCTACAAAGGTGCACAAGGGCAGATTACTTTACAGGGGAGCAGCTCTCAAAATGCGTTCAAGATGAACCAGGGAGCTGTTAGACGAGTGTTTTAAACAACAGTTCAGTGAACCCTACTGGGTATGGGGCTCTGGAGGAGGAGGAGGGTCACTGCAGCTTTGCTAATACAATTGCATTGGAAAAAAAACACTTTAATTTCCACAGCAGTAACAAGATTGCTGATTGGGAAATGGTTGTTTTCGCCACTGAGTTATGTTTTCTGCTTTATCACATGAATGGACATTGAGGTGTCAAGGTGGAAACATCAGAGAACAAACACTCTGCAACCATTACTGGAAGAACACAAGCTGGTGGGTGGCAGTGTTATGGTTTGGGGAATGTTTTCCTGGCATGCTCATCCACGTGGAAGGCATTCTCAACTGATCTGGGTTGATCCATCTGAATCTATAGTTCTGTATTACATACACCCATACATGCCGACTGTTTCACCTTGGGTGAAGAATGGGATATTCCAGCAAGATAATTCGAAAAGTGACACGCCTAGAAGTGTCAGACAAAGGCTTCCAGGCACTCCCCTGGCCGACTACTTCCCCAGCCTGGAATTCAATTGAGCATCTGTGGGAGCACCTGGATGGTGGTGTTGGCGCTATGGACCCTCCAACAGCAGCGGGATGCAGTCAGCATGGCTCAAGGTACCTGGGACAACCTACCAGGATCTTACTGAGTCACTCCCAGCCCATCTAGTTGCTGTCTGTGCTGCACATGCCAGTTACTCTGAATATTAGCTGGCAGTCATAATAAGGTGAAGACCTACGTAGGATAAAATGTAGATAGTACTTTGATCTGGAATATTGGGAGACACAATAATATGTGAACTTAGAATCAGATAAACTGTTGCTGAAGTTTCATTATCGAATTGTGTGGATTTGAGATCCTGGTCTGTGCCGCCCTCTGGTAAGAGAGAGCTAGCGGCGCATGTGAGACTCCCTCTGTTCAACTCTATGGGAGTTCTGAGCACAGGTGGGGGAATTTTTATTAGTGTACTTGGAGCTACCAGAGAAAGAAATATTTTTCTGCACATCACTTACCTTTCTGAGTACTTCTGTTTTTAGGCTGGATATAAAACAAAAAAAAGGAGCAGTTTACACTCCTGGGGTTACACACCTTGAAAAGCAAATCTACTACCAAACACTATAGGTGACATGTATGAACGGGGCTGCGCCAGATACCTTGTGTCTTTTCAGCCCGATATCAGCAGCGTTCATACATTTTTAAATCTGCGGGAGGCGGGGCGCACTAGAACCATAGCAAAGCTACAAATATGTAGCTTCGCTACGGCATTTCTAGGCGCATTGCTGCTGGAACAGGTAGAGCACTTTCAAAGTGGTATACCTGATCCAGAAATGTCGCCCGAGCGCTACAATGGGCCTTATTTATGACCCGCTGTATAGCGGGGTCATAAATCAGGCGCATTCTATACCTGTATAATGCACATGAAATTTGGCGTGTCAGCGACAAATTTCATGCCTGTCGCCCTATATGTTTTCTGAAACAATCTGACAAGTTCTGGGTCATGACATGCTATTAAAGGGTTATTCCCTTCCCATTACTTCTGCCCAGCCAGCTGCATATAGTTTTGGCCATTGGTACGGACAGAAGTAACAGGACGGGCATACCATTTTATAAGTCATGTCCAGCTTCATACAAATATTTTTGGAAAGAAAAAAGGTTTTCACACTCAGCATTTTTTGGAAAAATGCCACTCTAGTTCTTTTCTAAAAACTCACATAACTAACTGCATTGTTACTGTTTTGGTCCTAAAAATTTAAATCTTAATTTGTATTATTTTGTTAGTATTTGGTAAATCCATCTTTGGCTTTCAGCGCTGCCTGAATCCTTCTGGGCTCTGGATCAGATTCAAGCAGGTCTCGACTGAGATCTGATCCCAGGTCTCTTCTACACGTTTCCAATGTTGGTGCAGACTGGTCGATACAGCAACTCTACTTCAATATCATTGAATCATTTCTTCACTAACTCAACAAGTGCTTTGTGTCGTTGTCCTGCTGGAACACAGTCGTCCTTTTCATACCCATAGTACTCGAGTGTATGAAGAAACTCATCTTGTAGGATACTCACCTATAGCTCAGCATTGAGGTCACCATCGATCCTGATCAAGTATCCAACATATTTGGCTGTGAGACAACCCCATAGCATTAGGCTTCCGCCACCGAACCTGACAGTTCCTTTAATTTCTCGATCCATTGGCCCAATTCTTCCAAACCCATGTGCCCCATCAGAGCCCGGTCTACTGACTTTCATCTCATCGTTCCAAATCATCTGTTTCCAATCGTCCATTGTACTATTTTGCACACTCTTTTCCAACACTTCTTGTCAGAAGAAGTGTTGGCAAAGAGGCTCCTTAACCCCTTTTCGGGCCATCATTCCAAATCTGCGCATTGCCCGGTGCTTGCATGGACATCTGTGATCTCACACTTACGAAGCCTACAAGCCGCCTCCACTGCTGTGCCTGTCGCGTCAGAACTGATCGACCTTGTGAGGAGCGACTTGTTGACTTATATTTTGCCTGGACGTCACCTCTTGGCTTTTGAATGGATGGACTTCATTTCATATTCTTCCAGCTGTCATGGCCTCACATAATGCAGTTTTCTTTGCCAAGAGACGCCATCATTGAGCTGGATGACGCTGCTTCTCTTTTGTTGGGAAATCTTCTTCATGGATGCTCGAACCAGGGACCCTTCACTTGGGAATCAGCCTAATAACACACTGAGCTATTAGTGAATGCGAGAACAGGTTGTAAATTTGTAGTAACAAGAAGAAAAATATTGTCCCATCACCAGGAGCAAAACAGTAACAATGCAGTTACATGACAAGAATCTGCAGAACTAAGCAGATGCTAAATAGTCGCAGATCAAAGATATGTATAAGATAGCCAAGATAATTGTCTATAAAATGATGGGAGTCTCACGTTCAAAGCTGTAGTGGATGGTGAGATATGGAGTCTGAAAGTTAAAAGATCAAAACATTGTTACCCTTTTGCTTGTCAGTGTGAAATATATTTATTGGATACTTTAGAACATAAAAAACTTTAATGAATTGTAAATATGTAAAACACTGCAGTAAATGGGAAAAAACATTTAAACAAAAACGTTCTAAATAATATTTGTGGAGTCTCTGAATTTGTTCTGAGAAATAGTATTGCCTCCATCAGATTCTGCATAGAGGTCCTCAAATCTGATCTCATTATCTCCAGGCTAGAGAACGGCCTCTCTACACTAACTTGGTTTGGGGGCAAAGCGGTGACCACAGGGGCAACATCTCTAACAGTGTCAGGGTATAAAGGAATTGCCTCAGCCACAGTCAGTTTTAATGAATGGTTGAACTCTTCTACTTTTTTAAAAGCAAGTGAAAAATTTTGCTGAATTGGTCAATCTGTTTGCTATGGGAGCGGGATCTTTTCCCCTGCAGTAACGCTTTGCCTGCTCTATATCATCCAATTACTTTTCGAAATTAAACTCCTCATCTGAGGCTGAAACTATGGGAACAGTAGTACTGGCAGGACCCAATTCCTCTTGCTCTTGGTACTGCATTGAATAACTACTAATTTATTATGTATTTTGGGAGTCGGTCCATTTTATAACAACTCCAACGCCACCAAAATGGACTCCCGACTCCACAGTCCTGTTTTTAACCAAAGCCAGAAGTGAATATATAAAAAATAAATAGATAAAGGAAATTTAAAGGAAAAGTTTCTTCCTGTTGAATCAAAAACAGCATAAAAACTACAGTGGCAATTTAAATAAATAAAAGAAAAATGCTGGTTTTGAAAAAAAGGTTTTTAGAAAAAAAGGAATCTCCTTAGGCTATGTTCACACTGCTGATTTGCGGACGGATTTCAGTCCGTATTGCATGCCGTAATGTGCGCAAATATGGCTGAAATCCGTCACTGTCATTACGGTAATCCACAGTTCTCATAGAGAACTATGGATTCCGTCTCCTCCCCCCGCTCGAGAAATCCGGCGAGCGGGGAGAAAGTGACATGTACATTATCCGTGCCGTGGATAATGGATGTCTATGGGGACGGCAAGCTGCCACCCTCACCCCCTGCCCGCCACACGGCGTAATTGTGGGCGAAATCCGTCCCGCAATTATGGCGTGAATAAGCCGTCTGAATATAGCCTTATTCCAAAACGTTGCAACGAAGGATTGTGCATAAGCTCTGTTACGAGTTCTCACAGACTTACCGGAGGACTTGTACAGGAGAAGCTCCCGGATCGGGATGTAAGGACTGTATATGCCGATGAACTCTCAGGTTTTTAAGCTTATTGAATCATGACAAGTGTATAATAAGTTTTGATAAATATATGAGGCTTTTGGATATTGTTGCCTTGATGATTTACGTTTTTAAAGCATGTTTCATAGAGACATAAGCATCTTTTCACTCACTCTGCTTAGTCAGGCTTTGGGTGGTTCTATAGCAGGGATTAGCATATTTAGCTCCCCTATAACTAGCTGAGATGTTACAAAGACGTAAATGTATAAGATTTAATCTTCAGTAAACAAAGCTACAAGTGCTTTGAGGAGTGAAAAAGTGCTAATAGGTGTATAAAAGCTAATCTTGTTAGAGATAAAGTCTCTGCTTTGGAGTGAGCTCTCTCCATGTTGATATCACTCTTTGCGTTTTGTCTAATCAGGAAGATTTTATGGACATAAACAGAGAAACCTGTGTGCACTCACAGCAGATAAAATCTCTCATCTCATGACCAAGTCAAGAACAAAAGGCTAATGTACTTAAAAAAAAGTCTGTCAATTACCTGTCCCTACATGTTAATAGCTAATCTTTGCAGTGAGAAAATCCCTTTAATCCCTTCCAGACACTGGACGTATCCATACGCCTAGTGCAATAAGGTGTTCCTGCAAATGGACGTATGGGTACGTTCTAGATATCATGCAGGCTCACAAGCAAAGCCTGCACCACTGAAACATGGAACTAGTTATATGTTACAGCTGGCTCCATGCTCTGTCAGCCACGACTGGAGCTCACTCCGCTTGCACCCGATTAATCCCTTAGCTGCCTCAGTCAATTGCAATCATGGCAGCTAAGTGGAAGACAGGGAGTGAGCTCCCTCTTCATTTTGAGCCCAAAATGCACAATACGCCCCTAGATGAGTTCCCAGAGGGGTGTTGAATCCAAGATGGGGTGACTTCAGATTTCACCTGTTTTGGCACGTTGGAACTTGGGGGGCTTTTCAAATGCGACATGGCACCCACCAAAATCTTTGTTTCAAAATGCCAAACAGTTTTTCACAACATTTTGATATTTTTCACAAATAAACAAGGATTGTATGGACTAAAATTCTTACTAACTTAAAGCACAATATGTCACAAGAAAACTTTCTATGAATCACATAGATGGGTAAAAGTATCAAAATGTTATTCCCAATGAAGTGAGAACAGTCAGATTTCAAAATGGGGCTCTGTCAGGGAGGTTAAAACTGGCTGTGAAGGTAAGGGGTTAAAAATGCAACATCAGGGTATGTTTACATGACATATTTCAATGCTAAATCCAAAACAGATTAAGCATCAAAATCTGCATGAAATACGCTTCCTCTTGTGTACAATGGGAAATCCAGGTGTTGGTGCAAATGGAATGGAAACTTCCAATGTGGATTTGAAATCCATGAGCAGGAGGTGTGTATGTGGACAGAAGGAGGAGATACATGTCACAGCTAGACAAAGATTCCTCATGAGGTCTGCACTGAACCTTCCCATTAAAGCGAATAAGCTGTTGAAAATCCACATCTGTGAGGTGCTGTTCCTCTTGAATGTATTACTGAATTGGTCAGATGGGTGTTGCCATTCCAGTCTTCAGAGGGAGTGTGTACCTGCCCACAGTGACTGTCAGCACTGATTGGATAATGTCACACCTGGTAGGGACACCCCCCCCCAATTAGTAACACCCAGCTGACTGATTTAAAGGTGAAGCTATCTCACTACAAAGATCATAGTTTAAAATGAGGGGACTAAAAATGTAAGCATGTCCGAGAGACAGACACAGTTCCACGTAAATCTCAAACAGAACACAGCTGTACCGTGCAGTCCCACGTAAACTAGAGAACACAGCTGTACAGTGCAGTCCCACATAAACTAGGGAGGACACAGCTGTACAATGCAGTCCCACGTAAACTAGAGAGAACACAGCTGTACAATGCAGTCCCACGTAAACTAGAGAGATTGCAGCTGTACCGTGCAGTCCCACATAAAACATTTGTGAGACAGATGTGCAGTCCAATGTAAACACAAACAGATAAAGCGTATAGTTTTGTTCTGCAGAGGTGTGATATGAGAGAGGGAGAGATCACCAATTCCAAAGTCCTGAATGTCAAATGCCCATTATAGGTACAAAGTATAACTTTTATTAATATCCTCTTAAAAGCAATTTACACACAAAAACAATACGAAACAACTAAGGTAACTATCAATATATTAGTTTCTGTCCCTTACCAAACAATATGTGGGGAAGACTACGAGACCTGTGAAGATACGTATAGGAGAACATCTTGGAGATATTAAACATAGGCGAGAAACCCCACTTTCAAATCATATCTGACATGAACATGAAGGCAATTTCTCTAATCTAACATTTATTTGCATAGAAAAGATCAACACGACATCCAGAAAGGGGGATGTTGATAAAAGGCTATTGTGTAAAGAAACGGAGTGGACATACAGGCTTAAATCTTTAAAACCACAGGGTCTCAATGAGATCCTGTATTTTGGATGTTTTATCTAGAATGCACCCACGTACAATTAATTTTTGATAGGGTTATTGAATCTTGGCAAAACGCCAATCACCCATATATATCTGAGTTTTAACATTATTGTAATTATACTTATTTATTATTTTGTTTGGCCCACCCAGGTATATACTATTATCTAATTATATATGAGAGTTGGTTTATTTATCATTATTAATATATAGAGGTTGAGCCCATGATAGGAGTTATGTGCACTAACAGCTCTGGGATTGAGTGATGAGTGGACTGATATTGGTCTGTTTGTAAGTGCTGCTATCTAGTGGTACAGCATAAGATATTTGTACAGTGCCACTGGCGTACGTTTAAGAGTGACAGGTTCCATTACAGTGTTGAATGGATGTTTGCGCATGAGATATTTGTGTAGTGCCACTAGCGTATGTTTAAGAATCACAGGTGCCATCATAGTAGAGATGGGCGAATTTCTCAAAAATTCGATTCGGTGACTTTGCCGAATATTTCGACAAAATTTGTTTCGGTCCGAATTGCTTCGGGACGAATCGCATTAAAAAGCAGCTATTTCCAGGCTGCACAGAGCTTGCAGGGTGCTGTAGAACGTTGTGCCATGCTTAAATATGCAGAGGGAGCTTGGTTTGGTCTTCATACAATGTTGTGTTTTAGTATGACACGCAGATGACTGCCGCCGCTCTTAGAATCGCTTCACTATAAAATTCCCTGGGCACTTAAGAGGGCAAAACTGACCAAAAAACTGAAGCGGGAATGTAGCCTGATAAAGTCATGCCAGCGAAAGCTGGAAAAAAACAAGCTGAGAGCTCAGGTGGCAACATTAGTGACAGAGTGTGGAGGTGACGGCGGCAGCCACAGCAGCATGAGGTCAGAGAGTGGCACAATGACATTCTGGAGGTGGCAAAACAGGAGGAAGCCACAGAGTGGCACAATGACTGAGAGCGGAGGACACGGCAGCAGCCACAGCAGCAGCATGAGGTCAGACAGTTGCACAATGACACAGTGTGGAGGGCACGTTAGTAGCAGCATGAGGTCAGACAGTGGCACAATGAGAGAGAGTGGAGGTCACGGCAGCAGCCACAGCAGCAGCATGAGGTCAGACAGTGGCACAATGACACAGTGTGGAGGGCACGGCAGCAGCATGAGGTCAGGCAGTGGCACAATGACATTCTGGAGGTGGCAAAAACTGAAGTAGGCCACAGAGTGGTACAATGACAGAGAGTGGAGGTGACGGTGGCAGCAGCATGAGTTCATAGAGTGGCACAATGACACAGTGTGGAGGTCACGGCAGCAGCCACAGCAGCAGCATGAGGTCAGACAGTGGCACAATGACAGAGTGTGGAGGTGGGTGGCAATACCAGTCCCTGGTAAAGATGGTTGGTGGCAGATGGAGAAACTGTCAGCAGATGTGTGGCATCAGGCGGGTGGCGGCATCAGAATAGTGGCTGAGGCAGGTAGTTTGAACCCAGACTCATTTTTCACAGTTTGGGTGAGGCATCATGGCTGATGTAGTCTGACGCCTAAGGCATTGGTGTGTGGAAATCCTGGCCGGTCCACGCCTGATTCATCTTGACAAAGGTCAGTCGTTCCACATTTCCCGTGGACAAGCGGGTTCTCCTTGGGGTAACGATGGCCCCTGCCGCACTGAACACCCACTCTGATGCCACACTACTGGCCGGGCAGGACAGCTTCTCCACTGCAAACTCGGCAAGTTGCGGCCACACATCCAGTTTGGCTGCCCAGTAGTCCAGCGGATCTTCTAACAGGTGTGTCAGAGTGCTTTCCAAGAAGGCCACAACCTGTAGCATCAGGGACTCCTCCAGGTCCTGCTGCTGCTGCTGCTGGCGACTGCCCTCCTCACTAGGTGGGTGAAGGAAGCTGCTCATCAGTGACTCCAGACTTAGGTTACTACTGATGGAGCTGGTACTGCTCCTACCCCCCCACCTTCCCCCAGCAGCCGCGGCAGTAGTAAGTGAGCGCTGAGGAACCCCCCGGTCAGACCTGTCAGAGGAGGGACGATGCCGCACATAGGCAGCGGCCAACTGATTACGGAGGATTTCCCTATAGTATTTGAGTTTGTCTTCCCTCTCAGCAGCTGGGAAAAAGGCTCCCATTTTGGACCGGTAGCGAGGGTCCAATAGGGTGGAGAGCCAGAAGTCATCCCTCTGCCGGATGCTGACTATTCGGCTGTCACTAGCCAGGCAAATCAGCATGCTGCGGGCCATCTGCACAAGTGACTCCGAGGGGCTCCCTGCCTCCATTTCCACTGTATACTGCCACGGTGCTTGCGGGTCATCTGCCTCGTCTTCCTCATCTCCATCCACCTCCTCCAGCTGCTCCTGCTCCTCCTCTCTTGTCACCTGGGTAGAAAATCCACTCATTTCACCAGACAATGCTTCTGCTCCAATGTCCTCCTCCTCCTCCTCCATTTCAGTTCCCACCGGACTCATGTGGCCGCAAGATGTGGTCGCCACGTCTCCAGTCCCCTGCCCAGACAGATTTTTCAGCATCTGTTCCAGGACATGAAGCAGTGGAATGACGTTATTCATCCTGTAGTCCTGGCGACTGACAAATAACGTCGCCTCCTCGAATGGCCTCAACAAACGGCAGGTGTCACGCATGAGCTGCCACTGGCTGACATCAAAGTTACACAGGGGAGTACTCCTGTTCACCTGGATCATCAAAAAATCGTTAATGGCCTTTCTCTGTTCATACAGTCGGTCCAACATGTGCAGGCTGGAATTCCAACGGGTGGAAACGTCGCATATCAGAGTGTGTTGGGGGAGGCCGTTCTGCCACTGCAACTCGAGGAGGGTGTTCCTGGTTTTGTAGGAATGAAGGATGAAGTGCGTGCACAGTTTCCTGGCCATTTTCAGAATCTTCTGAAGATCGGTGGAAGACTTCAGGAACCTTTTCACAACCAGATTGAACAGGCGCCATGCGGGGCGCATGGACCATCCCCCTCGGTGCAGGCGGACACCATGTTCCCCCCTTTGCCCTCACCATGGTTTTCCGATTTGCAGTTGGTGCGGGAAAGCCACACTCGATTTCTTGCTGCATGAGCGGGCATTCCTCCCCTGTTGCTTCGTTGCCGAGGCAAGCCAGGTGAAGAACTGGTGACCCGCTGTGCCTACACATGGGTAGATGGAGCAGTATTGTGGGGGCTGAGATGGTGGTGGGGGAGGAAGGAGGGGGACATTGGCGCAGGGCAGCATTTTTGACACGTGGAGGAAAAAGGGGCGTCTCTGCCCTAGTTGGGTGCCTGGCGGAAGCAATTCCCCCCATGGGCCGTAAAAGGAATGTCTGGCCCTGACCGAGTTACAGCTCCAGACCCCCGCGCTGCCGTCCCCTTGGAACAAACCCGATAAGCTCAGGCTGGCCCACCTTTCTGTTTCACTTTTATGAAGTTGGTACCCCCTTTTTTGGAAAAAAAATTAGGTTTGGAACTCTCCATCTCAGCTCGGACAACCCCTTGTTCTCTGCGGTGCAGAGTCCCCTTTGGGAAAAAAGGGGGGAAAATGCAGTAAACAACTTGGACAGGAGCCGTCAGTTTCTGCACCTTGGGTGGTTGGACGCATACGTTGTCTCTTTGAAATGCCTCGCTGACCGACTGGGGCGCCATGAGTACGAGGAGCAGGGCACGGGGAGGGGAAAAGATGGCAAAGAGAAACAGCTCCTTCTGCAGGGGGGAAGCCTTGACTGGTGAATGGCAGCGTCCCAAGGGCTGTTGCTGTGGCGGCGGATGGACACCACATCAGCCATGTTTTCTCCCAGGCCACAGGTTTGGGGGGGGGGGCGCTGCGTGTTGCGAGGGCGTGGGGCCCAAAGTTAGCTCCTGGGCCCCGCTTCCTTTTCTTACAGATTCTCATATACCCATATTGGCTCCTCCCGGGGTCTTTGCAAGAATTTTCCACACCGCCGAGTATCGATTTTACCGCCAAAGCTCCCCACTGATGACTACTACCCCGCAGCCTCCTGGCCCCGTGAGCTCTTTCTGGGCCGCGAAGCGGGTTTTTTTTTCCTAGGCCCCTTTTTGGGTCCTGACCTCCAAACCCGCAAACCCCGCTGATCACGGCCACACCCCACTTGCTTGGCTGCGCCGATGCCGAACGCCCCTTCTCCTGCGTGAAGAAGCCCTTGCCCCACCCGCCCAAGGCGGTGATACAATCTTCATTGTGTTTCATCGCACTGCTTCCTCATACCGGTCCTTGGGTATGCGAGGTGCCCCTCACAACATGACCTCCCTGCACCTCCCATCTACTTTTCCCCCTACTGCAAGAAGAGGGGATTTGGCCCCATTTCTTCCTGCCAATACTGTTTCTGCCCCCTCAAATTGTTCATCCTCGCTATATAGTGGGCTGACCCAGACCCCAAAAGTTCTCTGGGTGAGGGAAACCGGTGGGCAAAGGGGGGTTTTAGGAAGGGGAGGGCGTGACCCGATCCCGGGCCATGCCACAAAGGGGTTTGTGTCTGACGATCCACCGACTCATTGGTGGGGTTGTCAATTGCATCTGGAGGGAAGTGGATGACCTAGTAACCAATCAACCCTTGGGTTCGGTCGCACACGGCCGCTAATGACCCGGGCATTTGGGCCTCACCGATGACCCCTCTGCGACGCCCCCCCTTGCTGTGCTGCGACCTGGGCCTGCCCAGTAAATGTTTGTGCCACTGCCAACTCAAAACAGGTGAAACCTGCCACCTCTCTGTCTGACATACTGTTTGTTCAATAAAGTAAGACACTGTTTGATGAAATATCTGCATATGAATAATAACACCCTGTATTTGACTCCAAATGAACCACTACAAGGTTTGGGGTTAACCCTTGGATATAATTTCGCCTCACAAATGGCCAGAAAAATTTCTTGTATTTGCCGTTTAAAAAACACTGTGTATTTTACTGAATATTAAAAGCAAAAGGCCTTTGGGTTTATGAATTTATGCTACAGCAAAATTTCTTTTTTTGGGCGTGAAAAAGAAACGTTTCTTTTAGTGACCACGCACCCAAACAAGCTTAATTAACCTTGGATGTAAATTGCGCAAAAGAATTAGCAAACCAAAAATTACCACTTTGTAGCATGTTAAAATGGCGTGTATTTTACAGTACACAACAACAAAAAAAACTTGTAATTTACCATCGGTTATGAATTATGCTACAGGAAAAATTTCTTTTTTGGCGGTGAAAAGGAACGTTTCTTTTAGTGACCACAACAGCAGAACAACGCTTAATTAACCCCTAAATTTAAATTGCGCAAAATAAATGAGCAACAAAAAATGAAGTGGTATTTGGATTGTAAAAATGCTGTTTCTTTAAATGAATACAACAGGAACAGGCTTAGATAACCCTTGGATATTCAATGTGCTGTGAGCAGATAGCATTAAAATGTATATGCAGCTGCACTGGACACACACTGGACTTCAGTTCCAATACCCCACAAAATCAGAATTAGAACGTAAGAGAAGCAGTCTCTGAGACAAGCTGTGACACCCCCCAAAAATCGCTGTTTAAAAGTGAGTTCTTTAGTATGAGATATCATAAGCAGCCGCGGCAGCACCTTCCCTGATGAGCACAGTGAGAGCGGTATGAGCTCCCGGCGTCGCGCCCGGACATATAGTGCGGTGACGTCACAGAATCCTGCCGGTCTCTGATTGGCTTCACCTCTGCACATGTCATGCAGGCTATGCCCTTCTTCCTCCCAGAGTGCTTTGCCCCATGTAACACCATGTGCGCGCAGCCATTTTATCAATCAAAAGCACGCTTCGTTCACGCGAAGTACCCCAAACTTCGACTTCGTTCAGAACCGGTTTTCCTGAAATTCTAAACGAATTCCACTTCGTTAGAATCAATTTGCCCATCTCTACATCATAGCGCTGAACGGATGTTTGCGCAGGCGCGGTAATGATCAGTATAGCTGCATAAGTTTGATCAGTGTGCAGCAGTCTCCCAGATACAAACGAGACACTCGCGCATGCGCAGAAACTATTGGCATCGCGCTGCTGGCCCGGATGGTAACCAGTGACGCGTGGTTGCCGGCGCATGTGCGTTAGGAACTGAGAGACGCCAAGAGCTCCGGATGCGCGGTGGTAATTGTGCTCCTCCTACTATATCTATTTAAGATCAGATATGTTATACCTGGTGGGACCATAATCCTCGGTCAGATAACTATTATTGAAACTATCGGCATTCTTGATTTTTTAACTCCCCTGATGAACCCCCTTGCACTTATGGGGGTGAAAGGCGTCGGGACAAGTGGATTATATCAGGACGCAGATTAAGGTCGTATGTGGAACGCTGTTTTGTGTATCTATATGTCCTCATTCCCTGAAAGTAATATAACTAGAGAAATAAGAGTTGCATAAATATAAATTAGGATAGTTAGATTTTTCCATCCTTAGGCAACTATGATAAGCATGTCCCATTGAGAAGTTTATTTTGTGTATATGGTATAGGGATATGATCAGTGTGGTAATAGGGTGAGCCTCCTGAGGTGGGGCCGTTCTTTTCTGGACGATGACCCGGCCAATGTTAGGATTGATGTAGGGAATTGGTAAGGGACAGAAACTAATATATTGATAGTTACCTTAGTTGTTTAGTATTGTTTTTGTGTGTAAATTGCTTTTAAGAGGATATTAATAAAAGTTATGTTTTAGAGATCGGGTTTGTCCGAAAATATACAGTGATTAGGTTTATTCACAAACTCTTTGAGTTTAATTTTTCTACGTTCTGTTATTTAGGTACAAAGTATGTAGAGGGAGCGAGAAATTTACATATACAATATGGAGTTACACTTAGCCTAAGGAATCAATGGACATTAAGCTACGTCCACACAGCAAATACTGAAATGCAATTATATTTTGGATGGCATTTTGTCATTTGCTGTGTGCACATAGCCTTAGTCTTGGACAGCTGAGAACCTCTCCCTTCCTCCTGCTCACACAGAATGAATCATCATGTGCACACAGTGTGAGGTGTGTCTGCAGAGAGTAAATATATTCCCTGCTGGGAGGAGAAACACACCCCTCCATTTCACAAGCTCTGCTTGGCAACCAGCACAAAAAGCTGCCAAATGCTGTAGCGAGACCACCCCTTTAATAATAAATTTCTAGGAGGAATACAAGAGGAATAGCACAACGCAGAGATATAAGAGAAGATGCTGCAGAATTGTTATTTCAGAGGGAGCACAAGGATTTACTGAAACAGATGTAGCATAAACTGCAACAATTCTAAGTGCTTGTTCACATGGAGTTTTGATTTTGGATCCATGTTGGATCCGAAAATTGCATCCAAAAACGCATTGGCAGGTGCGTGTTTGGATGCAGCAAGATCGCACCCTATAGTTTTAAATAAGGCTCCTGCTTTCGTCTTTTGGATCAAGAATTTACATGTCATTTCTTGGAACGGATCCGAAAGATGCAAGGAGACACGCATTGGCGATCACTCGTGTGAACGTCGATGTGTGTTTCATATTAAAAGCAATGTAAATCATATTGCCATTTATTAGATACGTGTTTGGGTCTGTTAAGGGTCCGACAGACGAATCCAAACACGCATTTAAAAGCATATGTTCACATGGACCCAACACGCTGTGTGAACATACCCTAAAAGGGTTTTCCCACCACAGATATTTTTAGACAGTTTCTAGACATGTCTGCACCTTGGGTGACAAAAAGAGTATGGCCTCAGTAAATGGATGTCGTTTCACAGTGTCTGAATTTGCATGCACCAAAATTTGGGCACAGTAAGTGGCGTAAAGAAAGCCAACTTAAAGATGGTATAAGATTAGACTAGCCAGTTTTAACCTGTGGCAGATGTATAAACACTATGATAAACATGGTGCATTGTAAGGCCAGGTTTGCACAGGTACATGCCGCTAAACGCCTGCACCTGAAAGTACCTGCTGGCCAGCACGTACTTTCAACAGGGCTCTGGCCCTGCTACTATTCAGTTTCACTTTCCCTGGCATGTAAGCGCCCGAAATAAGTGACATATCACTTTTTTTTCCACCGGCGCATACCGTGTGCCGAGGAATACACCAGGTATAGGATTCAAAGAGTGCTATGATTTTACCGTATTTGCAGAACGTACTTCGGGTGCATTGCAGCGCAATTATGCCCTGCAAATATGCCGTGTGAACATACCCTGAGACTGTCTAGTCTAACTTAAAACGGTCTTAGAGTTATGCCGAGTTCACACAGCGTCTTTGGGGCGGAGGCACGTATATATGCTGGGTGTTTTAACTCCTTAACGACCGCCCACCGACTTGACGTCGGCTGGTGCAGGTTGTTTGTCTACAACGAACTGCGCTAAGATCGTGGCTGTACTACAGAGCCTTGATCCCATAGCATCTCCTGCGAGAAACCTCCGCTACCCGGTGCTTTAACCCTTTAATTGCGGCGGATCGTCACCGCAGCGCAAACAAAGGGTTTCCCTGCTCTATCGGGTGATCGGAACACCCGGTGACCCGACAGAGTCCGGGCAACGGCTGCACAGTCAGCCCTGGGGACCTAGAGTTGCCCCAGGGCTGCCTGTGTATCAAGCCAGTGACCAGGGCAGACTGTGTGCTGTCCTGATAACTGCCTGTGTCAGACTGACACCGATTAGAATGTATTAGCATATATGAATATGCTAATACATTACTAAGTGTAAACCCCCCCCCCCCCCAAAAAAAAAAAAAAAAAAAAAAAAAAAAAACACAGTTCTCCCTTCATGGGATTTAATAAAAAAAATTTAAAAAAAAGGTAAAAAACATAAAAAGTGTAAAAAAAAATGATTAAAAAAATAAAAATATTTAATAAAAAATTGTGCATACATTACACACACAAAGAAACCCTAAACATTAGGTATCCACACGACCGTAATAACCTGTAGAATTAATCTAACAAGTTATTATGTGTGAAATGTGAATGGTGTAAAAAAAAAAAATGTAAAAAAACAAAAAAAAATTTTTTTTTTTTTTTTTAAATGCTGCAATTATTTATAAGTGAACTTAAACTATTCCCCCATAAAGTACAACTCGTCTCGAATAAAATGAGGCCTCATAAAACTGCGTCATTGAAAAAATAAAAAAAAGTTACAACTGTTCAAACGCAAGGAGGCAAAAACTAAAAAAAATGTTCTGGTCACTAACTACTTTTCAGGCCTGGGGCTTGAGAGGTTAAAAGAATGCGCTTCTAAAACACTCCGTGCTGGCTTCCATAGACATTCACTTCATTCTTCCGGCGCGTAAATACATGTCGGGGAAAACGGCAGGTAAACATAGGTCTCTGCAAAGACGGCGTGTGAATATACCCTTGATAACTGATAAATCTCCCCCGATGTGTCTTCTCTGCTATAATAAATTAGGTGTGCAGTCAGATCCCTAATACAGGCAGTTCCCGGGTTACAGACAGGTGGGGACTGTAGGTTTGTTCTTAAGTTGAATTTGTTGTAAGTCGGAACAGGTATGTTAATTAGATGTAACTCCAGCACAAAAGGTTTTTAGCTTTGGATAGTGCAGGGAAGGGTTTTTACATTTGTTTTGCTGTCTGTGCCCCTGTTAAGAAGATTTCACCTCCTTTTAACCTCATGTGCTGCTGTGGCATGCTGGAACTTGTCATTCCACAGCTACTATCTGCTGTGGAGCATGGAACTACAAGTGCCAGCATGCCCCATAAGCCTCTGTAACTAGGGGACAGATGTAAATCAGAACGGTGTAAGTCGGGGACTGCCTGTATATAAACCTAAATTGGCAAATTGGCACTTCATTCTAGTTAGAATAAAACGTTGACAAATTGATTTCAAACATCTACAAATGTGTTTTATCAGCTGCAGTATTTGGTACAGAAAGGTTCAGCCAATCTTTATTAAAATACAAGTTTATCAGAAATAAATTTGGAGAAAAAAAAAAAAAATAGTCTGGAGATCAGAATAAACAACCCAAAATAAAACACTGAAATACGTTAATAACTTATCTATACAGCATGAGCATTTAACCGTCCACATGATGACGGCTCCTCAGTGGAACTAGGTCCATCGGTTGTTGAAGATTTTTTCATTTGGATAAGACAAGGTGGTAAAAGAGCAATGAGATCTTCGGCATCGAGGATACAAGGTGTAGTTTATGGAGTGCGAGCTTTGGGTTTGTTAGGGGTTGTGCAGATTAGACTCCACATTTCATGATTACACTTCAGCATGGGCTCTCCAGGGATAGAAACTAAAAAAAATAAAATAAACTATTTTGCAAATACTACAAGGTTGACCACAGTTAAGACACGTCCGGGTTACTGGAGAGGTGTTAACATAACCTTACACTAAACAGGTGCATAGGTGGGAAGAAGCAGACTGAGAATTAACCCATTACCTCCCAGGACAACAACATTAGGGTTCAGTTAGTATAGCATCACTACATTACAAGTTACCGGGTCACTCAACATCACTCTGCAGCTTGGCGACGGGTTAGAACACACAGAATGCATGGTGATATTTGGTAGCACTTTAAATATCACAGGAATGTTTGCACTGGAGCAGGAAATGGTCAGCACAATCCCCCCGGGGGCGTCACTTGATACTGGGGGTCACAGACTGAGAAATGTACGTCTTGCAGTAAAAAGTGAACAGACATTAACAGATAATGTTAAAAATGTCCCCCCTAATAATTGAGGGAAAAGGAAAAATTGACCTGAGGGCAGTAACCACCTATACTGCCCCCTGCTGGGGATAGGAAGGGCTGAGTGGTAGTTGATTTGGTGTCAGCCCTGATATTATAGTGTTTGTTCAATGTCTTTCATCCAGTCTCCACCACTTTGCGGCCATCACATAATTCCACAGCATGAATTTTGCTTCCGGGCCTAAAAATGGAAAAGGACAGGTTAGAAATTTTAAAAATCCAAATGCCGTATTTTTCAAACGCTTTTTTTCCCCCCTTAAAATGGGGCTGAGCCTTTAGTGTCTTAAAGTGTTAATGCACCTTTGAACTCCTTTCTGCATTGCAACGTAAATGTATGACGAGGCGGGAAGGTCAACACAGCGAGCCACAGCTTTGGGGCACTCACGTCGTGCAGGCACAGAAGCTGTGCCCATACAATCTGCAACCCATTCATTTAAGTGGTCTATGTAATACGTCAACAGGTATTCCAGTATACAATACTTAGTACAAAGAAAACATCTGCACTATAGTGTAATATTTTCTGTAGTTTCCCACAGAATCATTGATCAATTACTGGCCCAAAATGTGAGGTTTAGTGCTTGTTGCCATGGGATACGACCAGTAGTTTTAGCTTCCTGGTCAGGCATGCTCTGTTTCAGCACTAGGAAGGTGAGCGATGTGTCTGTGAAGCAGCAGCGGGTGGGGGAGGATGTAACCAAGAACTAATATGAGAGACTCAGCAGTGAGGGAGCACAATACCAGATACACAAGAGGGCATAGAAGTGCTATTCAGCACCCATGGGAATACTGGGGAGGAGAACAGCCTGGAAAAGGTGTCAGCAATGCATTATGTGAATTGTAGTCTGATATCTACATTAGCTTCAGCTGATGTCAACCCCACTCTTGATACGCTGTAGAGGAGCACATGGGGGGCAACAGTGTGACAAAATGTCAGTTTGTATAAGTTTTGGATGTGGAATTAGTGTTGTACTTTTGCCATATATGTTTATTGATTCTGCAGCCCCCTTTCAAGTTTTTTGTCCGGACACTGAATTACCCCTTTAAATTGGTCCTCCCACCCTATAAATTAATAGTATAACATTGTGCCATCACTTTATGATGGGTGGTGGTCCAACCTATAGTGTTCCCTTGGATCCATCACTTTATGATGGGTGGGGGTCCAACCTATAGTGTTCCCTTGGATCCATCACTTTATGATGGGTGGGGGTCCAACCTAATTTTTTTCCCTGGTCCATCATTTTTATGATGGGTGGGGTCCAAGCCAATTTTCCCCCATGGATCCATCGCTTTATGATGGGTGGTGGTCCAAGCCATAGTGTTCCCATGGATCCATCACTTTATGATGGCTGGGGGTCCAACCTTAGTTTCCCATATCCTCGCTTTAAAATGATGGGTGGGGGCCCAAACCTATATGTTCCCAGGGGATCCATCACTTTAATGGGGGGGGGGTCAACCATAGTGTTCCCAGGGATCCATCACTTTTATGATGGTGGGGCCCAAACCCTTAAGTTTTCCCTGGATCCACACTTATGATGGGGGGGGCCCAAACCCTATATGTTTTCCCAGGGATCCACACGATGATGGGTGGGTACAACCGATAGTGTTCCCATGGATCCATCACGTTATGATGGGTGGGGGTCCAACCTATAGTGTTCCCATGGATCCATCACGTTATGATGGGTGGGGGTCCAACCTATAGTGTTCCCATGGATCCATCACGTTATGATGGGTGGGGGTCCAACCTATAGTGTTCCCAAATCCACACGTTAGATGGGTGGGGCCCAAACCTATAGTTTTCCCAGGGATGCATAAACGTTTAGAGGGGTTGGGGGTCCAACCTAATTTTCCCATGGATCCATCACGTTATTTGGGGGGGTCCAACCATATTTTCCAAGGGATCCAAAATAAAAAAAGCTGTAGTGTTAGTTTAGCTCTTCATCCCCTTCATAGTTTTCATTATTATTGCACTTCAGTAGCAACACAAATGGGGGAAAAGTAATTCCACATCCAAAACTGGCAACAGGAATCCTGGCCCCGGTTGCTGAATAATACAACTTGTTTGGCCAGTCTGACAGGCAGCCGGACACAGTGACTTGCTGTAACATTCGTTGTGCTTCAGTTTGGGCAAAACCCCAAAACTATAGAGCAACACTAATTTTTACCTACTAAGCAGCTCCTACCACCCGCAACAGGGGCTCAGCAAAGCTCATTCAAGTGACTAAGTCCAGCTGCTGGGATCAGAGAACCATTGTGGCCCTTCCAGTCACTTGATTGGTAGTTGTCCCAAAAGTTGATTCCCCCCATTCCTAAAGTAATGAAATATCCTAGCCATTTCCCGGGAAAAAATGGGACCTCAATAATTTTCCCCCCGCAAATGGTTTCAATAGAAACTTAAAGAGAACCTCCACATAGGGATGCCCCCCTTGCGGGACAGCACAAGCTATGACGACCCCGTTTCCGCGCTGCGTCCCTTATTTTTAAGGCTTAGAGCATTTAATGCTCAAATCTGCAGTTTAGAGCCAGAAAAGAATCATTCGAAGAGTAATTTTTTCAAACCCCGCCCACCTGAGGCTAGCCCCGCCCACCTCAACTGATGAACCTGTTACTTTGAATAGGTAAAAACATGTAAAACTGTCTGGGCGGGCAACCTTTGGGTGGGCGTGGCAAACCCTGCTCATGAAAAAAGATTTTTGGGGGGAAATGCTCTAAAATGCTGCATCTTTTCAGAAAAAGGACACAGCCCCGGAAACACAGGGCTGACACAGCTTTTTGCTGCCCCAGCAAGGGGGGGAAAATCAACATTATATGGGAAAATTTTTTTCATAATTTGGGGGTTGGAGGTTTGTTTTTTTGTTTTTTTATAAAATTTGTAAAAATTCCCCTATGTACATTATTCTCTCTGAATTCCCCCCTGTGAGCTCTGATAGCCCAGCAGTAAGAGGATTACTTGATGGTCATTCTTTCTGGTAGTCTCCGATCTGAAAAGTGTAAATATCATCAGGAATAACCTGATAAGTGTTAAGAACTCCCCACCAGTGCATTAAAAGATGACCCTATTTTCCTTTCATGTACTGCTCATGGTTTACTATAATATTACCTATGCCTGTGGTGAAAACAATAGAGCAATCATTATGTTATTACTCACTATTTTTCATGAGAGATTAGTCTGCACTTCTCAAGTAGCTAGGGAAGGACAAGATTTTATACGTAATTTTTAATTGCATGGGCCTGCAGAAATAAAAAAAAAATGGCAAAAACTCTAAAAAAAGAAAAAAAATGTTTTCTGGGAACATTGGTTTAAAAAAAATGCTCCATTCTGATGGCAGTGTCCCTTTAAAGGGATTGTCTCACTACATTGATTCGTTCTGTTTTCTTGGTTTCATTTTTAATTCAGGGGCATGTTTACTGGCTTCTACTAGGCTGCAGTAGAAGACAGGTCCGTAGGTATAGCAACCAGTGCTGGCAGCCTATCAGGAGAGAATGAACAGGTCTGTAGCTATAGCGACCTGAGGAGCTGATGCAGCCCATACAAGAGGGGATATCTCAGAGTAGGTAGGACACTGCTAATGGACATATATTGTAAAGTGACTTGTTTTTGCAAGATCTTAATAAGCAATTCATGTAGTGAGACAACCCCTTTAATGTCAACAGGTCGGATGACCCCCTTCATTAACACATATTACTCACCGTCTTATAGAAAGCCTTGGACTGGGTTCCTAGCACTTCCGATTTGCTGACTAAGTCATCCAGTTTCTCCCCACGCTGCAGTAAGGACTCCAGGGTGTTGTGCTGATAACGACAAGAGAAACACAGTACATACAAGCAAAGCAGAAGCTGCAAACTGTATTAGGACTATTCTGGGTCATATCCTGCTCTCTCTTGTCTGTGCTTTATGTTGTAGGGGATATATACACTATAAAAGTGCTGCAAATATCCAGGCAAAGGGCCCATTTGCATCACATTATTCCTCCACATTTCAGGTATCTATCAGGATATCGTTAAAAATGTAACCTAACGTATAAGCGCGGCCATAGAAACCTATAGCGCAAAAGATAATTTGATTGAACTAAGATTGCCCCATTTACTAATCCACACTTCCGTGTGTTTGATACACAAAGCACACACGTTTATCGTCTACAGTAAAGTAGCCCCATTCAGACGACATTTGTCCTATAGCCTCTTGAGAAAGCTGGCGGCGAAACGCGCGTCGAGGCCAATACCCTCCTTGGTGACATATCCACCACTTCGGTAATGAATTGAAATATAGGTTTTTGTATTTTTATCATATTTTTTTTGGTTTGGTGCATTTTTGTATTTTTGATCACTTGATCTGTTATGTGTATATTTATTATGCATCTTTCCATTTTACTGTTTGTTAACTTTGGGTGAGGGATGTGTCACCAATATTTGTATTGGGGGGTATTTTGTGTTTTCAAATGTTTTTAAGGTTGTTTCAGTTATGATAGCTGAATTTTTGGTACTTATAATGTATTTTTGGGACTAAAAATCTTTATATGGTAATTATTGGAGAGTCATTATACTTCATATTGGTACTGTCACGTCAAGGGAGGTGCAGTGAGCCCTAACTGGAACCCAGCCCACTGTCCCTGCCTGCTTGACGTGCTGCCCTAGGCGGCAGACGGCAACTGGGCGACAGTCCCTGCTCTGCTAAAGTGCTGGGGACGTGAGGAAGTAGAATAGTCAGACAGTCCGGGTCAATATCAAATAGGAACGCCAAAGCCACAAATCAGAACCAGAGGAATAAACGTAAACAAGCCGAGGTCAAAAGCCAAACGGAAGCAAAGCACAAAATCAGGAGACAAGCCGGAGTCAGGAGAACAAGCCGAGGTCAGGTATACTGGTTAGCAAAACCACAACACAAAGAACAAGAACCCCAAGGTAGCCAGGAATATCACAGGCGCAGCAGTCAGCTTTCAGGGAGTTTAAATGGGATTCCTGGATACCGCCCCTGCAGCTGATTGGAGCGGCCTCCGGGTCCTCCCATTGGCTGGTGCACTCGCCCCCTGTCAGGAGTGGCTGGGCCCCTGTCACTCACAGAGCTGTCAGCAGCAAGTGTATCAGGGAGGGAGCGCACATCAGCTGTTGCAGCCTGTCTGCAGTCTGAGCACAGCTTAGCCCTGACAGGTACATACATTTGTCCTATAGCTCTCTATGGCCCCGCTGCAATATCCATTTTTTCATAGTATCACAATGGACACCATGACCAGGGGAGAAAAACGTGATGTAAATGGGGCCTAATTTGTTCCCAGACACAACTAGTCCTTACATTTGGCAGCAGCACTGTATACAGTGAAACTTTATATTAGTGGGCACTAGAAGAGACTCCCCTTAGTGTCTTATCTAAGCAAGCACTTTCCTTATGCTCTATGAAGGCACATGGACATCAGGAGGGATATAGCTCACGACCCCATTCCAAAAGCTAGAGCTGTTAAAATGCAGGAGCGTTCACTCTAGCAGACTTCTCATATACAACGCTATATACATTATGCACAGTCGACCACCAGCTAATATCTAGAGAAACCACCGTGTGCAGCATGGACAGCGGCTAGATGGGCTGAGAGTGACTCTGTAAGGACCTATTAGGTGGTCACAGGTATCTGGAGCCGACTGCATCCCACAGCTGCGTGAGGGGAGGGGGGCGGGGGGGCATAGAGACAACACAACAATCAGGGTGAACCCACAGAGGCTCAATTCTGTTCAAGTGTGGGGAATTCGGAAGCCAGGGTAGTACTTGCAAGTCTTGGTCGTGCTCTTCCAACCAAAGTGGGACATGTCACACTGTCTTGCTGGAAAATCCCATCCGCCCCATGGAAGACAATCAGCTTGTATGGATGCATGTAATCCGCATGGATAGATTCATAACCAAATCAGATGAGAGAGCCCTCGACATGAAGAGAATGTCAGAGACCATAACGCTGCCACCACCAGCTCGTGTTCTTCCAGCAGTGAGTGCAGGGCGTTTGTTCTTTGAGGTTTCCCACCTGACACACCAATGTCTATCGGTTCAATAATGCCAAAAACATGACTCGTTGGAAGAGACAACTCTTTGCCAATCAGCAGAGGTCCAATCAGGGCTGTGGAGTCGGCAAGCCAAAGCCCCGACTCCTCAATTTCCCAAACCTCCGACTCCGACTCTTATACTTGGCGCATGTTTAAGTGATAACTTTACTGTAGTAAAGTGGTGACATCAGGCTGTTTATCACCTTATGATACAATAATCAAGCTATTTAGGTAGAACAGACACTGACAAGCAAAAGGGTAACAATGTTTAATCTTTTGAACACTTGTGGATAGAGTTGAAGAAAAAGCTGTATTTGTATCCAAGTCCAGTCTGAACCAACATTGGGAATGTGTAGAAGAGATCTGGTATCAGATTTTGGTCAAGATGTGCTTGAATCAGAGCCCAGAAGGATTCAGGCAGAGCTGAGAACCAAAGGTGGATTTCCCAAATACTAACAAAATAATACAAATTAACATTTTGATTTTTTGGAACAAAACAGTAACAATGCAGTTACAGGAAAGAATCTGCAGAACTAAGCAGATGCTAAATACTTGCAAGTCAAATTTATGTATAAGGTAAGATGACTGTATAAAAAATTGCAGTAGCCTCATGTACAAAGCTGTAGTGGATGAAGAGATACGGAGCCTGAAAATCACAAGTTCAAAACATTGTTACCATTTTGCTTGTCAGTGTAAAATATATTTATTGGATATGACTTTAGAACACAAAAAAATTGTAAATATGCAAAACAAAGCAGGAACATTGGTGAAGTCTCTGAATTTGATCAGAGAAATAGTATTGCCTCCATCAGACCCTCATACATGACCTCCATCTGATCTCATTATTTCCAGCTAGAGAAGGGCCCTCTCTACACTAACTTGGGTTGGGGACAAAGGGGGTGACCACGGGGGCAACATCTCTAACAATTTTCGGGGTATAATGGAATTGCCTCAGCCACAGTCAGTTCTGATGAATGGTTGAACTCTTCTACTTCTTTGACAGCCGGTGAAAATTGTTGCTTAATTCTGTTGGCTCTGGGAGCAGACTCTTTGCCCCTGGGGGCAGCGCTTTGCCTGCTCCCTGTCATCAATTACACTCCTCATGTGATGAGGCTGAAGATATGGGAGCAGTAGCACTGGCCGGACCCAATTCCTCTTGCTCTTTGCACTGCATCGACTCCTGCACAATAGGCACCCACTCCGACTCCACAGCCCTGGGTCCAATGCTGCTGTGAAAATTGAAGCCTTTTCTGCCAATACTCCTCAGTTAGCAGAGGTGCAGTGACATTCGCCACTTCTTAGCCCCATGCACAGTAGGGTTCATTGAGCTGTGGTTTTAGACAAACCTCTCTGGTTAATTTTGATGGTGAGCTGCTCTACTGTAGAGTGTTGGTCCTCGCGTACCTTCGTAGACTACCTTCACCCCTCATATCAATGACGTGTTACTCTACAGTTTCCACGTCATTTATTCACAAAGGCGCCCTTTCTCCATTCACCATACACTTTCACCACAGCAGAATATAAACAGTTCACAAACCGCGCAGCTTCAGAAATACTGTCACCCATGGCCTGAAAACCAATAATCATCCCTTTTTGCCCCTTTTACCCATGACAGCAATTAGAGATATGTGTGCACAGACAGTCTATCGCACACGTTATATGCCCACCAAGCCAGCTCACCACAGGAAATTTCCTTCATGAGCATGATGTCGAACGGTAGGAAGTGGTCATAATAATGTGACTCAACAGTGTATTTCCCCTATAATGGCTGTTGCGAGGGATATCATCAGCTAAAAGCTACTTATTCAGAATGTGGCAGCTCTCGAAGTATCGCACTACACAGATTTCTCTGCTCGACTCTGAGTGTGCTTTCACCACCATAGAAATATGGGTTTTTCGGAAATGTGGCCAAAATTTGGGTTCATTAAAAGCCACGTGTTTTTATTGCTGCATGTTCTATCGCTGCATAGAGAAACACAACATGGGAACCTAGCCCAAGGCTGTTTTCTGAATCAAAAATGCACGCAGCAATAAAAATGCATGCGTTTTTTCATTACTCCAAATTTCAGAGTTCTGCATGCGTTTTTTCCTTAATCTAAATTTCAGAGTTCTGCATGCTTTTTTGCTTAATCCACATTTCAGAGTTCTGCATGCCGTTTTTCCGTAATCCAAATTTCAGAGTTTTGCATGCGGTTTTCCCTTAATCCAAATTTCAGAGTTCTGCATGCGATTTTCCCTTAATCCAAATGTCAGAATTCTGCATGCATTTTTCCCTTAATCCAAATTTCAGAGTTCTGCATGCTTTTTCCCTTAATTCAAGTTTCAGAGTTCTGCAAGTGTTTTTTCCTTAATCCAAATTTCAGTGTTCTGCATGCTTTTTTCCTTAATCCAAATTTCAGAGTTCTGCATGCGTTTTTCCTTAATCCAAATTTCAGAGTTCTGCATGCGTTTTTGATGCAGCTGAGGAACATGATAACATCTAAGGATGCCCAGTCAGTGTCTCACCTACAATCCGCTTTGGCAAGAGCAATCTACCTCCACATTTTTACTGGGTAGTTCTAATTCTATCCTTACCAGGATGATTTTGGTTTCGTCCAGCTCAGCTTGTACTTTGCTCATTGGATCAGCATCTCGAGGGTTCTGAAATGATAAAAATAATTGAACTTTCCAACCACATCTTCAATCTATTGCTGCAAAGGTTGTAATCAACAACTTTTTAGATATCACAAGTTTGCAAAAAAAACTTATTTCAGCAGGTGGAAGACAGGGCAGACACAGTTACATGCTTATCGGGACTGCGTAAGGCTCCATTCACATCATGTTTCCGTCCGCCTCTTTTTTGGCATCTGTTGGGATATTGGAAAAATTTAGGGGACATTGACTGCTATATGGCAAACAAAGTCCTAACTGGATTACGTTTGCCCCATTTAGCAAACATGTCCAGTTTCTACACTGGACACAAGAGCATGGTTAACCACCCACTACGACTATGTTTGCCATTTAGAAGTCGATGTCTCCATTGTGGACCCGCCGTGGGTCAATCAGAATACATTTTTAGGTTATGCCAGATACCACGAACCTGATGTGAACAGGGCCTTATCCTTCAGATAAAACTGCCCCAAAATGCCACACTTATCTGTCAGCTCACCAAGTAACAAAATGCTGCCCCTATTAAAGGAATAGGGTGCAAAACTTAAAGAGGTTTCTCACCATGCTGTTTCACAGAGTCATAGGCAGCTTCAGACTCTCACGGCCTAGTCAGGCTGTGGGTGGTTCTATAGCAGTGATTAGGAGCATCTTCAGCTCCTCTGTACCTAACTAAGCTTTAGGGGCCGTTCACACGGCTTATTTCGGCGCGGATTGGCGCCGTACTGCGCGCCGGATTTGCGTTGCAGTACGGCGACAATCCGTCGCAGTAATTACGGTAATCCACAGTTCTCATAGAGAACAGTGGATTCCGTCGCTCCTTCCCGCTCGGCGAATCCGCTGCAGGGGGAGAAAGTGACATGCACATTATCCATGCGCAATACGCGCCGTGGATAATGGAAGTCTATGGGGCCGACGGGCCGCGCCCACGCCCCTTATTCAATCCGGAATTGAGAGCGCAATCCGGCTCGCAATTCCGGCTTGAATAAGCCGTGTGAACCGGGGCTTACAGTGACACAAGTGTAGGAGATTTAATCTTTAGCAAACAAAGCTACAAAGCTCCAAGGACTGAAAACAAATGTATGCAATCTAATCTTGTTAGAGATAAAGACTCTCCTCCGTCCAATCATGGCGATTTTGCTCCCTGCTGTCTTATCAGGAAGAGAGATGAATGGTAACCTAGACACACTTGTGTGCACTCGGATTGGATAAAATCCATCTGATCTCCTCACCAGGACAATATCAAAAGAGCAGTGTATTTAGTAAAAGTCTAATTTACCGCTCCTTATATGTTGAAAGCTATACATTGTAGTGAGAAAACTCATGACCGGAAAGGCTTTAGGTGTATTTGGCCTTTATATTTAGCTGACAATTACAGTAGCAGCCGCTGTCCACCCCACAGGCTGAGTGCTAGGAAGATTTTCCTGCACATAAGGTGACTGTTTGCTGCTCTGCTGATCCGCCTCCTAACAATTTAATAACCGCTCTGATCTTCTGCCCCAATAAGATCAAAACAACACGCTCGGGGGAATCTGGAGCAGCAGCTGCTGCAGACTGTCACGCTCCCTCTCCCTCCATAGCACCTAACCTAATGCAGTCTCTGCACAACACACAATGTACATGATATATCGGGAACACTGCACTTATAGAATTGAGATTTCACATCTATAAGTTTCTATCAGTTTCTGTATGATCGTTTTCTCACTCGAAAGGAACGAGGCTAAGGCACCGGACCTTACAAATAGCCTCATGACACTTAGTGAGTACAGGGGTGGGCACCCAAATGGTTACTAGGCACAGCTTGGCATAGCATGCCTTTCCAGATACAAGGGTGCCTGATTATTAGTGCACCCACATATCTGGTGCCTATAATAACTGATCATTGGACCAAGGCACAGTTTCAGGGGTTGTTCGGTGGTTACGGACCGAAATATCAGCGATCAAAGGGTTACATGTCGGGAAAGCAAATCACGAGAAGATAATCGGTCACACTGTTCATCCTATGAAGGGAAGAGAACTGCATGCACTGAACATTACTTATTTAGTGAGAAAATTAAATTACATGGGGGCAGAGATTTATATTCCACAAATAAGATCCTGGTGTGTAGCATGCTGGTGACTTTAAAGACACATTAGGATATCCAGTACAGAGTATTTTAAAGAACCACTGGCAGGACACCAACGCACCATAGCACAGAATATTACTATCCTGTGTAGCACGGTATAATGTTATACCCCCCCCCAATGTATTAGCAGCCCTTATCAGAATAAAGTAGGTTTTTAGAAGGATGTAAGCCCTGAAAAGAAATCTACAGGCCTAACGGCGGAGTACATTTGATGGTGAGCTTTCGAGAGTACTAGCTCTCTTCTTCAGATATGATGTTATACAAGAAACTGACTTTTTATACACAAAAGACATGGATCTGTTGCATGGCATAATTACCTGCAACCAAATCAGTCAGTAATAGTAAGGCCTCGTTCACACGGCTTATTTCGCCGCGGACTGGCGCCGTACTCTGCGCCGGATTTGCTCTGCAGTACGGCTCCAATCCGTCGGAGTAATTACGGTAATCCACAGCAGTTCTCATAGAGAACAGTGGATTCCGTCGCTTCTCCCCGCTCGGCGAATCCGCCGGGCGGGGAGAAAGTCACCTGCACATTATCCAGGCGCAATACGCGCCGTGGATAATGCAAGTCTATGGGGCCAGCGGGCCGCGCCCCCGCCCCTTCTTCACGCCGGAAGTGCGAGCGCAATCCGGCTCGCAAATCCGGCGTGAATAAGCCGTGTGAACGGGGCCTAAGGGCCAGTGGGGAAAAATATTTATGGCTGGATATGCCCAACTACTTTAGATTTAAAAAAAAACAAAATTAAAACTCTCTTTTTTTTAAATCTGAATAAGGCCCGAATTCTGTCCAGATTCATGTGCTTAAAGGGGTGTTCAGTTGTTACCAAAAGACCAACAGTCGGGAAGGCCAAAAATATAGAAAAAAAAAAAACCAAGAAAAACCCCTCATCTTTGAAATCCGTTTAGTTTCAGAGCCGCCCCTGCTTCCAGCTGATGTCATCACATTCATTGTTCATGTGAACCTGAAGCTATTCACAGCCACCTCTTCGTGGATATAGCGGCTGGGACTGCTGAGCCCTGTGCTGTGGATGGTTGCAGCATCATACGAGCACTTGATTGCGATGTCGTTAGTTGGGAGCACCAAGAGCGGCGCTGGAATGGAGTGGTTTTATAAGAAGAGGTTTTTTTTGTTTGTTTGTTTTTTTTACCCCCAATTTATACCCTCCCTCCTGGCTGACTAGCAATGGGATTTAGGTCTGGACTTTAACTTGGCCATTTTATCACATGACTATGCTTTGATGCAAACCACCCCATTGTAGCTTTGGCTTTATGTTTAGGGTTGCTGTCCTTCGTCTGAGGCTCAAGTCTTTTGCAGCCGCTAACAGGTTTTCCTCTAAGATTGCCCTGTATTTAGCTCCATTCATCTTCTATCTACTCTGACCAACTTCCCAGTCCCTAATGAAGCAAAGCCTCCCCCCCAGCATGATGCTGCCCCCCACCATGCTTCACAGTGGGGATGGGGCGTTCAGGGTGATGTGCAGCGTTGGCTTGCCTCCCTGCAATACACTTTGCCATATCCTTATCCCTGAGCTGTCTGATGTGCTCCATGATTTTTGTAATGTTGTTTGTTCAGTAATGTTTTCTAACAAGTCTATGATGCCTTCACAAAACAGCTGTAGTTCTACTGAGAATAAATTACATACAGATGTACTCTATTTACTAATTAGGTGACTTATAAAGAATTGGTCATGCTGGATTTTATTTAGGAGTATTTCAGTACAGGGGGCAGAATACACTACTCAAATAAAGATAGGGATATTAGTCTTTTGGGTGACGTTTCAGGATGAACATAAAATGTCTTGATTTTTTTTTTTATTTGAACTAAATAAGATCATCTCTAAACTTTAGATGGACATGTCCAACTGTTCAGTGTTTCAATATATTCTGCACAACTTGCTTATCATTAAGGAGCTTAATGGCAAAATTCACAACAGGTGTTTGATCCCTGAATCGCCCAATACATTTAGGGGATCAATCTGAATTGATCGTAAATGCCGGTGTGGTCAGGTCGTCTAGCACGCAGACCACACTGATGTAAACGGTTACGAATGCTCTCATGTGACTCCTGGCTGCCTCTCACCTCCCTTAAACGTGCTTGAAGTCATGAGGCATGTATCAGGCCGTTCTGCAGGGCATTATTTAAAGTGTTGTCTTGGTCTCATGATATCAAAATGTGAACAGCATGATGAGGATTGATCAAGTTGATCCCCTAAATGTATTGGGCGATTCAAGGATCAAACACCCGCTGTGAAGCTCCTTGTTAGAGATCAGCAAATTGGGCGAAAAGTACTGAAACACTGAACAGTTGGACAAGTGCATCTAAAAGGTAATGGGCTCATTCAGTTAATCTAAAAAAAAAAAAAAAAAAAAAAAGAATCATTTTTTGCTAATCCTGAAATTTCAACCAAAAGACAAATATGCCTAAAATTTTGGGAGTAAGGTATATCTCCATGCCTCACTTTTTACATTTTTTTTTTTACTGTGCAAAAAATTGGAAAAGCACGTAATATTTTCTTTACACTTCACAAATACTTGTTACTGGGTGTTGCTCTGTTACACATTATACACATAGCTTTGGCCTATGCAATCCTATCCACATATAAACTAGTATGGATGTGAAATGATCATATCTCTTTACACGTCCTCAAATCCCAGTACATTAATGTGCAAATCATTGTGTTGTAGGTTAGAAGATTTGGTTTCTTACTTGGTACTTGGCAAGGTAGGAGTCCAATGCATTGTACTGAATAGTGGCTGGGGAGCCAGATGGCCAGTCTATTCTATCCACCTGGGTGGCGAACTCCTCAAGAACCTAAAGGAATCCAGAAAGTGAGAATTTTAAGTGATAAATCGATATGAAATCAAAAGAGAAAGAAGAAGCAGTAGATAATATAAAACATTTGTAGCATCAAGGTTTAGGACACTTATGTGCAGCTGGTCTGCAATCTCAAGTGAATATTACCTGGTTTATTACAGCCACTACGGACCAGCTGCAAGTAAAGCCCCTGTAGGATCTTAGGGCCACATGTATGAAACGGTTTTGGTCTAAAACTCTAGAAACCTATGGTGAAAAAAGTGAGTTTTAGACCAAAGCCGTTTCATACATGTGGCCCTTAGTTTGGGTTTAACCACAATGAAGGTAAAATATTACATATGTTCTCAGACCCAAAACAACTATTTAAAGGGAACCTGTCAGCGCTTCTGATGTCTCTATTTAAAGGGGTTGTAGCATTTCATTAAATGGTCTTCAGAATAATGGGACAGTGAAAACAAGTAACTTTGAAATTGGATGTCATTAGCAAAGCTGTCTTGTATTCACAGTGTCCCTTATCTTCTGTTTCTGTTTACACTGATATCCAGTGCTGGTCGGATCCCTCCTCCTTGTATTTCAGTAGCTGAGAGCTCACTTACATTCTGTTCAGCCCCGGTTCTTTTCCCAGGCTAGAAGATTCCTGTCTCTCTCACTCAGAGTAAGGGACCGGCACATTTTCTCTCTACACAGCCAGAAGAAACAGAATAACACTGCAGGGCTCCACAATCAGGAAACAGCACAATTGTGTGTTGATCCCTGCCTCTCTGACTCAGAGTTAGGGGCCGTAGTAATTTCTCTCTGCACACCTAGCACAAACACACTGCAGCAGATTCTACAATCAGAAAACATAACAGTTGTGTCTCGGTGCCTAACTCTCCTGCACAGAAGGAAGATCTGGGCCATTCATAGGAACACTGGATTCAACTGTAACAAATCTCCAGCTGTGAGAGCAGAGGAGATCAGTGCTCAGTCTAGATTGAATGCAGCCTGTGGTATGTCTACAGCTCTTATAAATAAGACTGCATAGGGAGAGACACAGTGACATGTGGACTCAGAGGGGTGGGAGGAGGGGGGGAGCCAGTATGAACAGTGAAGGGGGAATGATGTCACCCAGCTGGGAGGGGAAGAAACGCCCCTGCATTTCTAGAGTTGAGAAGCTGAGAGCAGTATGAATCAGCCAAACTAAAGAAGCGATACATCCCCTTTAAGCATCACATTTTTTGGACTATAAGGCCGTATTTACACGGCACAGGACAAATACCGGTTGGGAAATCCCAACCGGTATTTGGTCTGTTTTTGGCATGCAGGGGGACGGCTTTCGTCCGCGAGTTTCGGATTCAAGCCCTCACCCTTCGCACCCACATGTTCATGTTCCATCCGAAAACCAGGTGGAAGAATGAACATGTTCTATGTTTTCAGGAACCGCGGCAGTGTAAAAAACCCTCCGGCGGAAAATCCGTGCAGTGGGGACTGCTGCACGGATTTTCTATTAAAGTCAATGTAAAAGGTTCACAGTCTGTTTACAGACGGCTTTCAAATCCGAAAACCGTCTGTAAATGCAACTGTAAACCTGTGCCGTGGGGACGGGCCCTTAAAGACACTTTGTAAAAGTCCTGGCAGTGCAGTGGTGCATCACTGTAAAAAGCTGTCCAGCAAAAAGTCTCACTCAACCACTTTTATGCTAATAATTAGCAGTTTGTCTTATTGACCAGTGCATCCTACAGTCCAAAAATACACTAAATACGGTTAAATCATCATTGATATCTTAAAACTTTGCACAGTACTGTCCCTCTGCTACTCCTCCTGGAAATGAATAAATTGAGGGACGGGTGTTACCTTACCCCTTGTCAACAAGACGTGCCCCTAAACACACTGACATCGTTCAATCAGTGTTGACATCACACTGTATGGCAGGGTTCACACGGCAATAACTGCGGGATGTAGTTCGCCCGCAATTACGCCGTGTGCTCGGGAGCGGGGCGGCCGGCAGCCCGCCGGCCCCATAGACATGCATTATTCTCGGCGTGTATACGCCGTGAATAATTGACATGTCACTTCTCTCCCGGCTCGTCGTATTGTGCGAGTGGGGAGAGGAGACATAATCCATAGTTCTCTATGAGAACTGTGAATTACCGTAATGGCTGGGAAGGATTTCAGCCCGTCTTTAGCACAGTACGGTACGAAATACGGGGTGAAATACGTCCCATTTTAAGCCGTGTAAACATAGCCTATAGGGGCACACTCTACTGACAGCTCTGTCAATTTATTCCAGGAGGCATAATAGAAGAGGACATAATGCAATTTTAGAAGAAACGCTCCAGCATGGTTTTCAGGTATTTACTAAAACTGGGATGCGTGGAAAACTTACAAAGACTCTGCAAAAGCAATATGGGGGTTAAAAAAAGCAAACAAAAAAAAAAAAAAAAAGTTAACCAACCTTACCAATTGTATCTTACCTTTTCTAGGAGAGTAAAGCAGACTCTCTGAGGGTACTCAGCATCAGCAATCACCACCCCAGCCAAGGAGTCATTCCGCACATACACGTGACAGAGGTACTCTGTAGAAGACAGATAGTTTGCTATTCAGTGGACAGTATGGCAATATTCACACTGCTGGAGTTTTAATTCTTAAAACAATCAATAAACTAAATTTACCCCGAACAGGGAGTCAACATCTGAATATTAATAAAGCTACATTTCCCCACCTTATTGGTATACGCCTACCTTGCTCCTTCACGGACGAGCGGCTCCCCTTGTCTGATCGCTCCACAATCAGCTGGCTGGTGAATGTCATAAACTCCTGTAGACTGCAAACATAGAAAAGATTATCAAAATGTACCCTGTCACCTGCACTCTACTTCTATTTACAGAGCAGGCAAGGAATGGTACCACACAAGTGTCACAGCAAAGCAAACAAGGAGTCCGACCATGAGATGAATAAGAAAGGACCCACAGTGTATAATGAATGCATGAAAAACCCGTGGAAATAGTATTGTACTTTGGATCTAAGCAATTCCAATTATGGAAAAGAAAATTGCAAAAAAATAGCTAAAATAGACTAACCCTAAACTGAGGTTATGGTTTTTACAGGTTAACTGTTCTCCATAACCTCTTCTCTCCATACATCTCTACCTTCATCTCTAGACCTCAAAAAATCTTGCAGCACTCAAGAGGTAACAGTGAAAAAACAGGTGTTTATTCCCACATGCTTACAGACGACGTGTCGGCTCTCTCACAAAGCCGTTCTCAAGTGCTCTTTGCACTGCATCGAACTAACTGGACCAACTTATTATATATTTTGGGAGTCGGTCCCTTTTATGACGACTCTGACTCCACAGCCCTGGTTCGATGCAGTGCAAAGAGCAAGATGAATTTGGTCCAGCCATTGCTACTGCTCCCATAGCTTCAGCCTCATCACATGAGGAGTGTAATTGATGACATGGAGCAGGCAAAGCGCTGCCCCCAGGGGAGAAAATCCCGCCCCCAGGGCAAACAGATTTCAGTAACATTTTTCCCCCTGCTTTCAAAGAAGAGAGAGATCAACCATTCATCCAACATTGAAATGTGGCTGAGGCAATTCCTTTTATACCCTGACATTGTAGAGATGTTGCCCCTGTGGTCACCGCTTTGCCCCCCAAATTAGTGTAGAGAGGCCGTTTTTCTAGCCTGGAAAATAATGAGATCAAACAGGATCTGCATAATGATCAAAAAATTTGGGGGCGATACTATTTCTTAGAACAAACAGAGACTCCACAAATGTTCCTGGGAGTGTTTTGCATATTTACAATTTTTTGGTGTCCTAAAAATCAAAGCCAATAAAAATATTTACACTGACAAGCAAAATGGTAACAATGTTTTAAACTTTTGAGACTTTCAGGTTCCATATCTCACCATCCACTACAGCTTTGTACATGAGGCTCCTGTAATTTATATACATTTATCTTTCCTATCTACGTAAATTTGACTTGCAGTATTTAGCATCTCTTAGTTCTCAGATTCTTTCCTGTAACTGCTTTGTTACTGTTCTGCTCCTAAAAATCAAAATGTTAATTTGTATTATTTTGTTAGTATTTGGTAAATTCCCCCTTTTGGGTTTTTAACTGCCTGAAAACCTTCTGGGCTCTGAAACAGAATTTAAGAGGTCTTAACCAAAATCTGATCCCAGGTCTCTTCTACACATTCCCAATGTTGGTGCAGACTGGACTTAGATACAAATACAGCTTTTTCTTCAGCTCTACCCACAAGTGTTCAAAACATTGTTACCCTTTTGCTTGTCAGTGTCTGTTCTACCTAAATAGCTTGATTATTGTATCATAAGGTGATAAACAGCCTGATGTTACCATTTTACTACAGTAAAGTTATCACTTAAACATGCGCCGTGTATGAGGGAGTCAGGAGTCGGAGGTTTGGGAAAATGAGGAGTCGGGGCTTTGGCTTGCCGACTCCACAGCCCTGGCCACTACACCACCATACACACACATGTCCAACCTGAAAACCCATCTCCTCAGGATAGCCTACAATAACCCTGCTGCCACTACACCACCATACACACATGTCCAACCTGAAAACCCATCTCTTCAGGATAGCCTACAATAACCCTGCTGCTAGTACACCACCATACACACATGTCCAACCTGAAAACCCATCTCTTCAGGATAGCCTACAATAACCCTGCTGCCACTACACCACCATACACACACGTCCGACCTGAAAACCCATCTCTTCAGGATAGCCTACAATAACCCTGCGCAATACACCACCATAACACACATGTCCAACCTGGAAACCCATCTCTTCAGGATAGCCTACACTAAATACCCTGGCTGCCACTACACCACCATACACACATGTCCAACCTGAAAACCATCTCTTCAGGATAGTACAGCTACAATAACCCTGCTGCCCCTACACACCACCATACACACATGTCCAACCTAACAACCCATCTCTTCAGGATAGCCGACAGCCTACAATAACCCTGCTGTCACTACACCACCATACACACATGTCCAACCTCAAGACCCATCTCCTCAGGATAGCTTACAATAACCCTGCTGCTAGTACACCACCATACACACATGTCCAACCTGAGAACCCATCTCTTCAGGATAGCCTACAATAACCCTGCTGCCCACACAACCACCATACACACATGTCCAACCTGAAAACCCATCTCTTCAGGATAGCCTACAGCCTACAATAACCCTGCTGCCACTGCACCACCTTACAAACATGTCCAACCTGACAACCCATCTCCTCAGGATAGCCTACAATAACCCTGCTGCCACTACACCATCATACACACATGTCCAACCTGAAAACTCATCTCTTCAGGATAGCCTACAGCCTACAATAACCCTGCTGCTAGTACACCACCATACACACATGTCCAACCTGAAAACCCATCTCCTCAGGATAGCCTACAATAACCCTGCTGTCACTACACCACCATACACACATGTCCAACCTGAAAACCCATCTCTTCAGGATAGCCTACAGCCTACAATAACCCTGCTGCCACTACACCACCATACACACATGTCCAACCTGAAAACCCATCTCTTCAGGATAGCCTACAGCCTACAATAACCCTGCTGCCACTACACCACCATACACACATGTCCAACCTGAAAACCCATCTCCTCAGGATAGCCTACAGCCTACAATAACCATGCTGCCACTACACCACCATACACACATGTCCAACCTGAAAACCCATCTCTTCAGGATAGCCTACAATAACCCTGCTGCCACTACACCACCATACACACATGTCCAACCTGAAAACCCATCTCTTCAGGATAGCCTACAATAACCCTGCTGCCACTACACCACCATACACACATGTCCAACCTGAAAACCCATCTCCTCAGGATAGCCTACAAGCTACAATAACCTTGCTGTCACTACTTCACCCCACAAACATGTCCGCCCCTCACCTTCTGTCTTTTTCCTCCCTCCTTGTAGATTGTAAGCCTTCGTGGGCAGGGTCCTCTCTCCCTCTATACCAGTTGTTGTCATTTAGTATTGCCATTGTACTCTGAACTTATGTTATGCATGGACCCCCCACCCCCTCTGAATGTACAGCGCCCTAGAATTAATGGTGCTTTAAAATAAATACCAATAAAAAGTTAATTCAAACTGAACAGAGACCTATTCCAACAATACTGATTAAAAAACCTGTACATCAGACCTACACAACATTGCAGGACATGGGGGCCAGACCACTCCCCACCTGGGAACGCCCCAAACCACCCTGAAACTGGTTGGTACCACCCATTAGGCCTCGTTCACACGGCTTATTTCAGAACGTATTTACAACGGATTTCCGATTGTAATTACGTTCTGAAATCGGGTTGAAAATCAGTTGCAAATAAGTTGTCACTAAGTGTGGCACGTATTTGTAACTGATTTCCCGACGGATTCACCATCTCCAATCATTGTAGGTGGTGAATCCGTCCGGAAATAATGACATGTGAATTGTTTCCGTTCGGATTGCCGTCAATCAATCCGCGGCGGCAATCCGGCAGGAACACGCATCGGGGTGAACGACGAGCCGTATTTTCTATTGAAATCAATAGAAAATAGGCTGTGACTTATTTCTGACGATTTGCCGATGGATTGACGATCGTCAATCCGTCGGCAAATCAGTCAGAAATAAGCCGTGTGAACGAGGCCTTAGGGGAGCAGTTAGTTTAGACCTCTCCCCGGCACAGGCTGATTTGGACTGTCATAAATATTTTGGTGGGCTGCATTTGGCCTGTAGTACATCAATGATGAATTATGGTTCACTGAAAATGCAGGCTTAATTCCTGAGGCTGCACTACTGAGACAAGATGTCTTCCATCTAACGCTCATGTTTTGTGTTGTCCTGAATCCTTAATGTACAAAAATATTTTTTTTCTTTAATTCCAAGACAGATCCCCTACACTTCCTCTATTGACCATGGCATCAGGTGCAGCTCCCTGAGGCCTTCTCGTCTGAGTCACATCACCACACAGGTTCTACTTAAAGGCAGGGCTGTGGAGTCGGTAAGCCAAAGCTCCAACTCCGACTCCTCAATTTTCCTGACTCCGACTCCTGGCTCCTCAATTTTCCTGACTCCGACTCCTGGCTCCTCAATTTTCCTGACTCCGACTCCTGATTCCGACTCCCACTCCCTCATACACGTGCGCCTGTTTAAGTGATAACTTCACTGTAGTAAAATGGTAAGATCAGGCTTTTATCACCTTATGATACAATAATCAAGATATTTAGGTAGAACAGACACTGACAAGCAAAAGGGTAACAATGTTTTTAACTTGTGACTTTCAGGCTCCACATCTCACCATCCACTACAGTTTTGAACATGAGGCTACCATCATTTTATAGACAATCATCTTACTTATTTTATACATACATTATTTAGTATTAGCCTCTGCTTAGTTCTGCAGATTCTTGTCATGTAACTGCATTGTTACTGTTTTGCTCCTAAAAATTTTGCTTTCAGCTCTGCCTGAATCTTTCTGGGCTCTGGATCAGATTCAAGCATGACTTGACCAAAATCTGATCCCAGGACTCTTCTACATACAGCTTTTTCTTCATCTCTAATGGTATGCTCACACAGTATATTACGGTGCGTACAGTACGCGCCCCAGTACACCATGTTTCTGGAGCTCACGCTGATCAGCGCATACTCACGAGGCGCGAGGGAGCCGGCAGTACTCGAGTGTATGAAGAAACTCATCCTGTAGGATACTCACATAGAGCTCAGCATTGAGGTCACCATCCATCCTGGTCAAGTATCCAACATCTTTGGCTGTGACCCCTCCCCATATCCTCAGGATCCTTCACCTGACAGTTCTTCCAGCTTCTCGATCCATTATCCCCCTTTTCCCTTGATTCTTCCAAACCCATTTGCCCCCATCAGAGCCCGGTCTATTGACTTTCATCTCTTCGCTCCAAATCACCTGTTTCCAATCTTCCATTTTTGTACTTTGGAAAACTCTTTGCCAAAGCTTATTATTATAAGATTGAAGTCGCGGCTTCTTCACCTTTTTTCGAGCCATCATTCCAGACCTGTGTAATGCGTGTTGCCCGGTGCTATTAGGGAATGTGAGAACAGGTTGTCTATTGTCCCACCACCAGGAGCAAAACAGTAACAATGCAGTTACATGAGAAGAATCTGTAGAACTCAGTAGATGCTAAATAGTTGAAGGTAAAAGTTATGTATGAGAGCCAAGATGATTGTCTATAAAATGATGGGAGTCTCATGTTGAAAGCTGTAGTGGATGGTGAGATATGGAGCCTGAAAGTCACAAGTCCAAAACATTGTTACACGTTTGCTTTTTGATGGAAAATATATTTATAGGATATAACTTTCGAACACAAAAAACTTTAATAAATTGTAAATATGAAGTGAAAAAATTTGCTGAAATCTGTTTGCTATGGGAGCAGAATCTTTTCCCCCTGTGGCAGCGCTTTGCCTGCTCCATGTCATCAATTACACTCCTCATGTGATGAGGCTGAAGATATGGGAGCAGTAGTACTGGCCGGACCCAATGCCTCTTGCTCTTGGCACTGCATTGAACTAACTGGACCAATTTATTTTATATTTTAGGAGTCGGTCCATTTTTTACCGACTCCAACTCCTGCAAAATGGGCTCCGACTCCACAGCCCTGCTTAAATGGGTTGTCTCACTACAACAATTCATCTAATCTCAGTCCTGTTTTCTCAGTTTCATTTTTAAAAATTCAGGGGTGTGTTTACTAGCTTCTATTGGCAGTGATGAGCTGCTGAGGACACCAGGTCTGTAGCTATTGCAACCAGTACTGGCAGCCTATCAGGAGAGATCGAACAGGGCTGTAGCTATAGTGACCTGAGGAGCTGATGCAGCCCATACAAGAGGGGGTATCTAGGAATAGGTAGGACACTGCTAATGGACATATATTGCAAAGTGACTTGTTTTGGTAAGATCTTTAATGTAAAAAGCAGCAATCCCTGTAGTGAGATAACCCCTTTAAGTGATGTGTAGATTCAACCGATCTGGAAGTGATCATGCCTGGCTGGGGCTCATTTGCCAATTGAAAATGGTGGACTGGTGTTTTAGGGTAAGGTCCCACACACACCAGATACCACGAGTTTAAAACCACACCCATACGGAGGCCAGCAGCCACAGCATTCAACAGATACAACTGTGGGAAGACTGGCAGAATTGTGCAATCACCGCCCATTGCATATGGATGAGGTTTCATCTGCATGCAGTAACTGCAGCGTGTGACTTAAGGTATGTTCACACGGCTTATTTTGAGGCGTAATTGCGGGCGTATTACGCCGCATATTGTGCTCAATACGAGCAAGATGCCCAACAATCACAGTAACCCCATAGTTTCCTTCATAAAAACCCTATGTAAAAAGGCCCGCCTCCCCCACGCTTTCCCAATACGAACGTACTCCCCAAGGGGAGAAAAGTGACATGTAAAACCCTTCGCCCCGTTACCGCCGCAAGTAATGAAAATTCTAGGGGGGGCCGGGGCCCCCGCCACCCCCCCCCCCCGGGCTTCGGGAGTACGCGCTCCCAAAACACCCGCCGAAATTTGGGGGCGCGAAAGTACATGCCGAAATTTAAACGCCGTGTGAACATAGCCTTGGGTTTTCATACCCTTAGGAAAGTTCCCGGTTTTTTTTTCCCACGTAATTGCGAAAGTTCTGGGCAAGGGACTGCGTTTAATATGCGGTAAAAATGCGCGCCGCAATTACGGTAATTCATACCCTCCAGAGAGTTTATGGATTATGCATTTTCCCTCCCCAAAATGCAATACGTTTTAAAAGTACACACCGGGGGGGGGGGGGGGAAAATTGAAAAATTTCAATTGTTAGGGAAAAGTTCCACGGGCAAAATTTCGGCGAAACACTTTGCCGCAAAATTTTTGCGTTCAAATAGGGGCGAAAACGCGGGGCAAACTTTAAACCCGGAAAGATCCAAATTCTCCAAAGAAAAATTTAAGGCTTACCCTCCTCTCCCCCGGGCCATACAATATGATCGTTTTTTTAAACGAAAGGGGGAAGATAAGTGACGTTTCAATTACTTAACGGCGAATATCCCCACACGTAATAAAAATTATAAAAGGGGGCCCACAGCATTAGCGCGATTTCCCAAAAACCCCCCAAAAAATTGCGGCCGAACGGTAGGGGAAACAAAATTTACCCGTTTTGAAAAAAAGTTTAAGCGGCAAAACATGGCCGCCGCTAAAAAAATTGAAAGTCAAATGGGGTCGGCGCCCCGCGCTTTGGAATTACGTGCTGATCAGCGCGTGGTTCCACAACACCCAGCGTATTGCGGCGCTTAAAACCCCGGTGAACATATTTTTAGGCTATTTAAACATGTTTACACCCACATAATGAAGAAAAAAAATAAAACCCAAAATGCGGTGGCCAAAGGGGTAGTCTTTCTGCCTACCCTTTAGGAAAACCACTTTTTCCTAAAAATAAAATTTAAAACTACACACTTTTGCCTCCATAAAAAAAAAAAAAAAAAGACACCAAGATATTACATTCCCCAGAATGGTTTAAATCATAGGGACACATGACCTTATTAAAAACTAAAAACCAAAATGTACCATTTTTCCCCCAAAAAAAAAAAACATTTAAAGCAAAAAACCCCAAAGGAAATTTCATAAAAAAAACCGTACGGTCTAAAGAAAGGAGCGGGAAAGTGTTTCAAAGGGGCAAAAAAAACCTTCTTCATTTAAATAATTAAAGGTAAAGAACAAAATCCCTGAAATTTTGGTATTTTAAAACCCCCCTACAATGGCTTTTTGTGGAAAGATTTCTTCAAAACCCATTTTCATTTTTTAGTGAAAGGCCTTTAAAAAAAGGTGGACTCCAAGTCCCTAAAGCACATTGAAAAAACGGCCCCTCCATGTAAAGGACCCGGGATGCCGAAAAGACAGGCTCTTCTTTTTTCCCAGCAGGACGCAGTCAGGGAGCAGACCCCCATTTTTGGATTAAACCCTTCGTTGTGCACCTCACCTGCTCGGTACACACTGCTAAAAACCCCCTACCCAACCCCCTGGCCACCCCAAGGCTTTCCCCCCGGCTGATTTTGGGAGGGTTTTTACAGTCCGTTTTGCGGGGCCAAAATGGGGGGAAATCCGCCCATCTTTAAACGGTAACCCCACATTCTCATACCCCCCGGGGGGGGGGGAAATGAAAGTCTATGGGGCCGGGGAAAACCTGCCGCCCCCCCCCCTTTTTCCCCCGGGCCCCGAAAAACACGCCAAAATTGGGGGCAAAATTTCCCGCCCGCAATTAGGGCCGTCAATCGGGCCAGGGGAGCTCCTACGGCATTGGATAAAAAACGGCTGACAAAGTCGAGAAGTTTTTTCCCCCATCAGGCCCCCCGCGATTTTTTCCACGTTTTTGCACAAAAAGCCAGTCATTCCTTTTTTTTTTTTCCCGGGTCCCCCCATAAAATTTTGGATTGTATAAAACCCCCGCCAAAAAAACTCAAAGCGCCGGCGTTTTATACAAAATTTTGTAAAAAATTCCGCGGGCGCCAAAAAGACAGAAAGGGGGAAAAAAAAACGACCTGTGGAGACTGCAGGGGGGTTATTTCTATTGTAGTCTATGGGGCCGCAAAAAAAAAAAAAAAAAAAAAAAATCGTATTTTCGGCAGTTTTAAAATCCTAAAACCACCGAAAATACGATTGTATTGCTATGCTGTGGAGACAAAACCCAAGGGAATTCAATGGCCCTTTGAGGACAACCATAACGCTGATGCGTTCCTCATTAAAGAGGAGGAAAAAAAAAAAGTTTAAACCCCCCAAACCCCCGAGTTGGGGGCAAAGGCTTGGGTGCAAATACATCCCCTTAAATTTAAACCTTTTAAAGGGGGTTGTCCTCACTAAAGGATTGCTTTTTATGTTAAAAACCTTGCAAAAACAAGTCACTTTTATAATTTTGTTCCATTCCCCATTGTCCTCCCTATTCCAAAGCCCCTCTGGAAAAGGGCGCCCCCAAGCCCCCTCGGGTTTGCTTTTCCCAAAAGACCGTTCAATCTCACAAGACGGGCCTGCCACACTGGTTGCATACCCAAAAAGACCGCATTCTACTGCACCCAATAAAGTCAGTAAACCCGTCCCTAAATTTAAAAACCAAACCACCCAAAACAGGACGAGGGGGATGAACCCAATGTATTGAAAAAACCCCCCTTTTAAAAGTTAGAGGGAATGTAAAAATCAAAAAAAAGGACGTTCCTTTTTCCATTGAAACCCCTTTTTAGAAACTTTTTCCTTTATTTGAGTGTGTATCTACCTCCAAAACCTACATAATAAATTAAGGCTTGCATTGCAAAAAACCGGGCCACAAGCGACTTTTTTCCTTTTTCCGCGCTCCACCGGACAACGGGCCAAAAGGATTAGGAGAAACCTTTTTCATTATCATTACAGGACGGGGAGCTTTTAGGTTTAAAAAAAGGGAAAGGATAAGAAACACCACATCCCACAGAGAAGAACTCGAAAAAGCTCCCCTGGTCTCTGGAGGTGGGGGCTGTACTCAATCACATCCTGGAGACTGGAAAAAATCTAGGGGGTTTACTGTCAATTGATTTTCACTTTTTTTCACCCGCTAAGGTTTGCACACAAACCCTTTCGAACGTCCCAGGGCAAATAGGAAAAAGAAGCATGCCACCAATATGGCTACCCCCCCCCTTTTTTTTATTCCCCTTTTAAAAATGTTTAACATTGGGGGGCCCCTTTTTTCTAAAAAAATTAACAAAAAAAGGTCGTTTCCCTAAAAAAAACCCTAAGAGCTTTAAGCTTTAGATCCGTTTTAAAAAGGGGGTTTTCCCCCCATTCAAACATTATTAAAAACCCGAAACGTTTTTGTTTTTGGGTGCTCCTTTAGGGTCCATTTTTACAGCTCGTCTCCCCGGACACAAAACGACCAGTTTTGAGAGCCCCAGTCCTGGCCGCCCATTCTCAAGGGCCTCACCTTTTTTCCCCAGGGAGCTACAGTCAACCCATTATCCCGCTAAAATAATCACCCCCCACTGCTGAGGGGACTGTTTTTAATCCCACCTGCGTCATTCTAAACCCCTTTTGTAAATAGTCCAAAAAATAAATAAATAAAGAGAAAAACCCCAATCAAGTCTGTTTCAAAAAAAAAAAAAAAAATCCACATTTGGTTCCCAGAATTTTGAACCTGGAAAACCCCCTGCAAATAAACCGGGGAACTCTAAACCCCCAAAAAAAAAAAAGCCCTTTTTGGGGAAAAGGTTTCTGCTTAAACCCCCAAAAACGGGTAGGGGGTTGGGAATGAATTTTTCCCGGTCACTGGGAATATACAGGGGAAAAAAAGTCAATTTTAAATTTTTACTTTTACTTTCTCTTTTACCCAAAACACTTTTTTTTTAAAAAAAAAAAAAAAAAACCCAAAAAAAAAATTCCCCGCTCCAAATCCCTAATCCAAATATCAAAAGACTCACTTCTTTCCTCAACATAAAACCCTATAAATCAAAAGAAACCCACCCCCTCTCCCAAACATATAACCCGTATATCACAGACTCAGCTTTTGTCATCAAACATATAACTCTATAAATCAAAAGAGCCAGCCCCCTCTATCCTATAACTAAATATCACAAGCTTAAGGGTTTTCTCCTCTATCAAAAAAAACCCAATTTTTTCACCGAGCCCCAGCCTCCTCTCCTCATCATAAACCCAATATTCACAAGCACAGCTCCTCTCTTCATCCCTATAACCCTATATACAGAGCTCAGCCTCCCTTCTTCAAAAAACCCCAATATTTTCAGAGCTTTGCCCTTTTTTTTCCTCTATTCCCTATTAAACCCCATAGATTTTTCCCGAGCTCACTCTCCCTTTTCAATAACCCCTAATACCAAAAGAGCTAGCTCCCTCCACTTTTAATAAACCCTATATATCCCCAAAAGCTTCCAAACTTTTTCTCCTCGTTCTAATTTTCCCCAAAAAGCAGAGCTCAGCTTTTCCCTTTTCAATAATTTAAAACCCATACATAAGAGTCAGCTTCCTCCTCTAAACATATAAAACCCCATAAAAACACAGAGCTCAGCTTCTCCCTCTATCATATAAACCCCATGTATCGCAAAGCTCAGCTTCTCCCCCTCGTCCTATTTCCTTTTTATATCACAGGCTCCCGCTTCTCCTCCTCTATCCCTATAACCATATATTATAGAGCTCAGCTCCCCTCCCCCATCATATATCCCAAAATAAACACAGAGCCCCAGCTCCTATCCCCCCTATTTATATAACCCCCATAAAATCCCCAAAAGCCACTTCCCTCCCCCTATCATATAAAAAATTTATACCCCGAGCCCCAGCTCCCTCCTTATCAAAAAAACCCATAGATCAACCCCCACCCCCCCAGGCCATATATGTGCGGTGCCATCTTCAATGCAGTAGTAAAAAATGCATTTCTGTAGCCAACTATGAGATTCAATCACAAAAGGGGTCTGAGCCTCACACCAATATTTGGGAATCTCTAAAGTAGAACCAAGGCCTCTTATCTATTTTGGGTATTTACAATTGATCTATCTAAAACACGACAGTGTGACCCTCGGGCCAGAAAACATTGTGCGCTCCTGCCTCAGGGGAAGTCTTGGACACCTGCAGCAGACCCCTGGAGTCCACGCCGGGAAAGTGAACCTAGCGCTCTTTGTAACAGGGTGACCCCCACTGCAATCTCATTATCACCCGCCTCCCCCCAAAAAGCCTGACAGTCGATCGCCGATACGTATGAAAACAACCCCCCCCCACAGATCACCGTACCCACCCCCCCCCTACCCCCCCCCCCCCCCCCCCAATCTGCCGATACGTTTTCCCAAAACCCCCCCCCCCCCCCCCAACGCCAAAAACGAAAGCCCAACCCCCCCCCCCCCAGATCTGCCGATACGTATGCCCATACCCCCCCCCCCGATCTCCGTACGTATGCCCCATCCCCCCCCCCCCCCAACGCCGATACGTATCCCATACGCCCCCCCCCCACAGACTGCCGATACTAGCCCAACCCCCCCCCCACAACTCCCGATACACACAACGCCCCCCCCACAGATCTGCCGATACGTATGCACATACGCCCCCCCCCGATCTACCGATACGTATGCACATACCCCCCCCCCAAGTCCCCCGATACTATGCACATACCCCCCCCCCCACGATCAACCGATACTATGCACAAACGCCCCCCCCCCCCCCAAAACTCCGAAACGTATCACATACGCCGCCCCCCCCCCAATCTGCCGAAAAACTTTTGCACAACCCGCCGCCCCCCCCAGACTGCCAATTTACGTATGCACATACCCGCCGCCCCCCCAGATCTCCGATACGTATGCACATACCCGCCGCCCCCCCCAATCTGCCGAAACTATGCACAAACCCCCCCGCCCCCCAATCCCGATACGAAGCCAAAACCCGCCCCCCCCCCCGACTGCCGTAGGTATGCACATACCCCCCGCCGCCCCCCAAACCCCCGAACTATGCACATACGGACGCCCCCCCCCAATCTCCCCGAACGTTGCACTACCCGGCCCCCCAGACTCCAAACCTATGCACATACGCCGCCGCCCCCCCAGATCTCCATAACAAATGCACATAGCCCCGCCGCCCCCCCAAAACGCCGAACGTAGCACATAGGGCCCCCCGCCCCCCAATCTGCCGATACGATGCACTACGCCGCCGCCGCCCCCCAGATCTGCCGATACGTATGCACATACGCCGCCGCCCCCCCCCCCCCAGATTGCCGATACTTGCACATACCCGCCGGGCCCCCCCAGATCTCCCCGAACGTTGCACAACGCCGCCGCCCCCCAACGCCGATACAGAGCACATACGCCCCCCCGCCCCCCAGATCTCCAACTACACAAACCCCCCCCCGCCTCCCCCCCAGACTGCCGATACGTTGCACAACGCCGCCGCCCCCCCCATCTCCGATCGTATGCAAACCCCCCCGCCCCCAACCCAACAAGAAAACGCCCCCGCCCCCCAGATCTACCGATACGTATGCACATACGCCCCCCCCGATCTGCCGATACGTATGCACATACGCTTCCCCCCCCCAGATCTGCCGATACGTATGCACATACGCTGCCTCCCCCCCCAGATCTGCCGATACGTATGCACATACGCCCCCCCCCAGATCTGCCGATACGTATGCACATACGCCGCCCCCCCCCCAATCTCCGATACTACCAACGCCCCCCCCGCCCCCCCCCCCAGATCTGCCGATACTTTTGCAAAAACCCCCCCGCCCCCCCCCCCCCCAACCCCCCCCCCCAGATCTGCCGATACGATGCACATACCCGCCCCCCCCGCCCCCCAGACTGCCGATACTATCACATACGCCCCCCCCCCCCAATCTGCCGAAACGTATGCCATACCCGCCGGCCCCCCCCGATCTGCCGATCTATGCACATACGCCGCCCGCCCCCCAGATCGCCGAAAACTATCACATACCCGCCGCCCCCCAATCTGCCATACAAAGCACAACGCCGCCCCCCCCCCCCCCAATCCCCCGATACGTATCACATACCCGCCGCCGCCCCCGTCTCCCCCCCGTACATACGCCCCCGGCCCCCCAGACCCGATACCCTTATCACAACCCCCCCCCCCCCCCAACCCATACTTCACTACCCCCCCCCCCCCCCAATTTGCCAACAAAAAACAAACCCCCGCCCCCCCCCCCAAAACTGCCGTCTATCACATACGCCCCCCCCCTTTCCCAAACAAAAATTTAAAAACCCGCCCCCGCCCCCCAGATCGCCGTACTATGCACATACCCGCCCCCCCCAGATCGCCGTCGATGCACATACGCCCCGCCCCCCCAAATTGCCGATACATCACATCGCCCCCCCCCCCCCCAGACTGCCGATACTAGCACATACGCCCCCCCCAACTGCCGAACGAGCACATACGCCCCTCCCCAGATCTGCCGATACGTATGCACATACGCCCCCCCCCCCCCATCTGCCGATACGTATGCACAAACGCCCCCCCCCCCCCAGATCTGCCGATACGTATGCACATACGCCGCCCCCCCCCCCCCAGATATACCGATACGTATGCACATACGCCCCCCCCCCCCCAGATCACTGCACAACCAGGCACATTCCCATTCAGGCACCTATGGGAGCTGCACTGGGGGCTATTTTAAGGAAATTAACAAACTTTTCCCATACAACAACATGACTCAATGGGGGAGGTTGCCCATAGCAACCAATCACAGCGCAGCTCTTTACTGCTCAAAATGAAAGCCGAGTTCTGATTGGTTGCTATGGGCAACAAGGAATTTTTAGTTTCAGTTTCATAGATCTCCCCGGGGAAGAAGCCAGCCCCGTCCGCATTACCTGGACCTCTGGAAGAAGCTGAAGGAGGACACATCGTAGGCACTTTTCAGCAGACGGACCGTGCAGTCTCCTTTATAGAGTATGCTCAGACTGTACAGCTTCATGGTTCCTTCTCCTGTAGGGGGCACATTAGCTAGTTACACTCACAGCCAGCAGCAGCATATTCCATACAGCGCGTATACCACAGGCTCCTCACCTGGACAGCTCTCCTCCCCTGCTCCCTCCGGGTTCCTCCCAGTCCCCACACTGGGTTTGCTCCCGGGCCCCGGAACGGCCCTTCCCTACACTCCCAAAGGGCCGGAAATGCGTCCGCTGCTAAAGTGTTTCCCCCGGAACAGACATGTTAATGCCCGGATTTCAGGTTCCGGTGATGAAGGGGACCCCGCGCCGCGGAGCATAGTGTGCGGAGGGCACAAGTGCCGGGCTGTGGGCGCATCACTGCAGGGAGGAGGGGATCATGGCAGAGCTCATAGCACCCCGACCACCCCGGCTGTGCCACCCGCTCTGCAGCGAGCCTGCCAACCGCACACGCATAAACCCCGTAATATCTGTGCCCCCACCCATACACAGCGGCCCCCCACCCATACACGCTTTTCCCCCCCACCCATACATAGCTGTGCCCCCCCCAACACAGCTGTGCCCTCCACCCTATACATAGCTGTGCCCTCCACCCTATACATAGCTGTGCCCTCCACCCTGTACATAGCTGTGCCCTCCACCCTATACATATCTGTGCCCTCCACCCTATACATATCTGTGCCCTCCACCCTGTACATATCTGTGCCCTCCACCCTGTACATATCTGTGCCCTCCACCCTATACATAGCTGTGCCCTCCACCCTGTACATAGCTGTGCCCTCCACCCTATACATAGCTGTGCCCTCCACCCTGTACATATCTGTGCCCTCCACCCTATACATATCTGTGCCCTCCACCCTATACACAGCTGTGCCCTCCACCCTATACATATCTGTGCCCTCCACCCTGTACATATCTGTGCCCTCCACCCTGTACATATCTGTGCC